>JAZKJV010005362.1:600000-857989 GCA_037367405.1 Ottelia alismoides
TCGGGCGCTGAGCCTCCATCCAAGCCGTTGACATTCTCTAGACTCCTAACCGTCAGATTGCATCATCATCAACGGTCCAAATCATTCCCGAGCCGATCGCCAAGCCACTAACCTCGGGCAACGCCGAGGCACAGACGCGCAACACGTGGAGATCCGAGCCAAGACTCCTCCCGAGCCTGACTTCGCATGTGAGGCGTCACGTGAAAAAGCATAACATTTGCAGAAGGGCCCTCAAGACTTCCATATTTGCACCGACGCCCACCGACCAAGGTCACGTGCTTGTCACGCGACCTATTGGTCATTTTGTGAGATACATCCCTACTTATTGGTATTCACATTTCAGTCCATCCTCTGCAGTTTTAGTTTATCTACTGTTATTGCATATGTACCCCTGTGTTCTTCAGTAATTTTGGACCTCTTTATAGCAATATTTTATTTATCCAAAAATAGCATGATGTTCTTCCATTAACTTTCTACATTTTGACACCTTGTGGATATTTTTGTGATCAATGATTAATTGATAATTAATTGTTTTGTGGATGTTTGCATATTTTGCCCATTTCATGCTCTTAAAATTGTCATTGATTACCCGTTGCTCTAAAAATCCTGGAAAAATCAGATATAGTAGAATTTATTGTGTTGAACATTGTGACAAAAAAGAATTGCATTTGCATGCATAGTTTGCTCACTAAAAATCATTTTGCATATTTCAGTATTTGACTAAAAGGTATTAAACCCCACATTTTCAAGGTTTAGGATTTTTCTGAGAACCATCACCTAGTGATATATCTTAGATAATTTTCTTCCCTGAAAATAAGTCAGTTTAGTATTTATTATAATTAAATATTGAATGCTTGAATTTAAAAATTCATAAAAAATTCAAATTGCATCAAAAAATTCCAAAAAATTATTGTGCATCCATTTCATCATATTTTGCATAGCGGCCAAGTTTCATATTTTTCGGACATCAATTGAATGTAATTTGCATTTTAGTCCCTAAAATAGGCCGAAATTGCATATCACATCCTTTATTTGCATTAAAAATTCCAAAAAAAGACTGCCTCGAAAATCGTGCATGAATTTAGATAGACATATCTCTAGGTTGTTCCTTTGCCTCCTTATGTTCGACCTTGGGACTTGCCCAAGTAAAATAAATATAAAACCACGTGATTTAAATTGAATAAATATTTGTGGTTATTTCTTGACCGATTCCGATCGCCTCCTACAACGAACGAATCATTATTGTTTAAGCAGAACACACGACAAAAACATGTTTTTAATGCTGCGATTTCGGAACCGTCAGATAGCGCCGTTGCCGAGGAGGGAAACAACTTAGTTTTGTGTTTTGAAATTTCTTGTTCGGTTTTCCGCATTCGGGTAGTGTGACCCCCGAATTTTTTATTGTAAATACCAATTTATTTCCTGAATTTATTTTTTAGCATTTATTTCGCTTTTGATTATTTTCTGAGTCACTCTCTTACACAAATCTCTCTTATTTTTCTTGCGAGGTACCCTGCGTACGTGGAGCGGTTTTTCAAAACCGAAGCATCTTCACTGGCATCCCAAAAAGCTGCAATTAAATTAAGATCGAGTCGAGTCATGAGAGAGCATAAAGTTTAGGTTTTTAAATTTCTGTAATTTTATTGCTCATTTACAGCGGTGTCCATTTGGACTCTCACACATGTAAAAAGACCTTGAACTTTTCTTTGGTGTGTCGTGGCCTGCTTCACTCTCCGGTGAGGGTGGGGCCCGACTTGAGTGGCGATTAGGATAGACCTGCATATACGGCTCTTAGAGCATTTATATTTTTGATTGTGCTCGTAGGATCTTAAAGCCACACTCCATTTTAATTGAGACACACATTAGATCGTTCAATTTAGCCAAAAATTTAACTCAATTCTTTCCCTCTAATAGAACTTTCTACCTAGGTGCGGTTCTCATCGGCTTGCATTCATTTAGAATAAATTTCAATTCTGTATTGCATCCCACATGGAGATTACGAGGAAGCACTATAAGTCTTCTAATTGAGCATACATCATTGTTTTCGCGTGCATCGGCTTTTCTCGAACTACTCCCTATTGTTTTATCACATAATTCTAAAAGAAATTGGGACTGGACGGTAGACGTGTATTTGTGCTCATTTAAATTCTTCAGTGATCACCTAAATAAAATTGGGACTGCTAAATATAGCCGATCTTAAGAACCCATAAAATCAAGAATTTTTGCGGGAGAGCAACCCTGACATTGTTTGATTTTATCTTGCAGTGAGGAGAGAGACACACACTAGGATAAAGTCAAGCCAAGATTTTCATATAGACTACTGATTTTAAAAACGATTAGCTACTTCTCAGTGAGGAATACGGGTAGCCGTTTTACGGTTCGGACTTCCTTAGCATAGTGGGTGGTTTAAAGGACATTGCGTAAGGCTCCGTCCTTAAGTAACACGGGTAGCCGTTTTACAGTCCATACTTACACCTATACTGGCAGAAAGTGGATGCAACTAGTCGTACGAACTCGGGACAGTCTTTAAGGAAATTTTGGTACCAAACAGCTCGTTAAACGATTTGCAAGATTTGAGTTCTCACCAATTTAAAACTGACAAGATAATTGGCCGAACCCTTACGACCTTCACTGAATGAGTTGGTAAAAGAAATCCTTATATTGTGTTTGGTTTGTGCGTAGAAAATAAGCAATCAAAAAAACCACACACTTGTGCCTACATCATAAACCGCGAAGCTCTTGTTGACCTCAAGAATGGAAGATTGTGGTATTTCTTGTTCGGACTCCGCGAACCCTTCTCTCACTACCACAAACTCTCCATTCTCAAAAGCCTAGAGAGACTCTTTCTCTGGACCTCCTTGGCCTCAGGGAAACCCTTCCCAAGAACCCTATTCCTATGATTCCTTCTTCATTCTGGAGGGAGGACAGACCCACACTGTCTCTTTCTCGTCGAAACAGATCAAAGAAAACTCTTACCTCAATTCTTTCAACACTATTAACTCGAACCCCTTATATTCTGAAGGTGAAGAAGAAGAGATGCCTCCCAAGATGTCTTCCAAGAAAGATTCTGAAGATGGACCCAACAGCGATCCTATTCAGATGATTCTGGCAAGATTAGCCGCTTCTGAGCAGCAACTGATGTTACTGAGGGAACAACTTGAGAAGTTGAATGCTGGGGAAGAACTGCCAATGGAAGTCGCATACAACCCTGGATAGTACAGAGTGAGGAATTATTTGTAGCCACCACAGCCAGAGATTCACTATGAACTGAAACCACATTTTGTAAGTAAATTACCCCAATTCCATGGTAATACGACTGAAGAGCCATATGAATTCTTGCGTGACTTGGAGTTGATATGTTCTAATCTAAGGCACCCACAAGTCAACCAAGACTACATTCATCTCACTGCACTACCTTTCACCTTGAAAGGGAAGGCGGACTATTGGGTGAAGAACTTAGGAGTGACCGTGACTACTTATGAGAGGTTTAAAAACCTATTTTTGAAGAAATTCTACCCCTTGAGTCGGACCTACCAAATGAGGACCCGCATCACCAGTTTCTCTCAGATGCCCAATGAACCACTCTGTGAGGCTTGGGATAGGTTGAAAGACCTGCTACAGAAATGTCCCTGCCATAACCTAGATAACAACATCCTAGTTCTGTCACTCTACTCTGGCCTCAACTACGAGACTCAAGGGTTAGTTAGCGCTGCTTGCGGAGGGAATTACACATCGCGTGGAGCAGAGACTGTCTGGAAAGTACTGGAGCAGATGGTAGAAACAAGCCGTTCTCAGATTGCTAATAGAGCATACACCGATTCCGTGAACACCCTTCAAGCCAAAGACGGGAAGCAGACTGTCGCAGAAATAGGAGAGGATTTGATTCCAAACATGAACTTCATAGCTGATAAATTGACAGTAGTGTATAAGAGAATGAACGACATCGACAACAGGATTTCCCAATTCCCAAAGCAAATGGAGGAGCTCACTACGAAGGTGTCGACGATGGGGATGCCTACAACACCCACGGTCCCGATTTATCATGTGCATCATGTCCAGGAGCAGCCATGATCAGAACAACAACAACCATGGGCTTAGGACCAATCCTATGTCCAACCTTCCCAGCAGCCATCCGAGACAGTCAAAGAAGCCCCGCCTCTGACGTTCGAAGTAAACTGCATTTGGTACACACAGGACACTACCCGACAGGGTAGTATGGGGGACTGTCAGCCTTATCAACGTCCTCCCACTTTCTATAATGCCGCATTTCCTCAGCCTCCACAGCACATTCAGAACACTGCATCTTTCCAACATCCGAAGCAGTAGTAGCCCTACAATCGCCAGAACCAACCTCAGCAATACCGCCAGCAATATCAAGCTCCCAAACAATCAGCTCAATCATTCAACCCTCCAGAAGAACCGATGGATATCCAGAGGCAAATGCTTGAAGAAATTCGCAACTTCCGAAATGAGCTGTACGATCTACGGTCGATGTGAATCTATCCCATTGGAAGGATGAACAGATAACCCCAGCCACAACCATTCCCGCCCAAGTTCAAGCTAACCCCAATAGCTTGAACAAATCTCAATCATCTCAACACAATGGCCATGTATACTATTCAGATTTTTACACGTCTGAACATGAGATCCTTTCGTTTGACAATATCAATGCCATGTCACTCAGAAGCGGAAGGACCGTGATCGTACTTGACCGAGAAAGGGAATCAGACCATGAAGACTCGAAAGATCATCCAGAGGATGCTTCTGAGGAGGATGAAGAAGGACGCCTGAAGATCTCAACACAAGAGAAAGGGAAAGCATCTACGGAGTCTGCAGAGGGCCGTGAACCTCTAGTTGCTGCAAAAACACCTTTGTCACCTTTTCGGCAACCTGATTTTGATTATTATCAGAAATCTTATGATTGTAATAAGAACTTCGAGTCTAATAAAGATGCTCTTATTTATGATTTTGGTTCTTTATCTCCTGTCTCAAATTCTTCCATTCCTTTCCCCCATGCTCTTAAGAAGGGAAAACAAAAGAAAAACATTCTGGATGACCCAGTAATGGAAAGGTTCTGCCAGCAAAATACCACAGTCAAAGTACCCTTTGATCAGTATTTGGCCAGTAATCCAGCCTTTCAGAAGTACTTGAAGGCAAAATGCACTCCCACCAAGACTCGTACAAAGAAAACAAGTCAATTTGTGGAGACTCATATCTTGACAGTTGCCACTACCAAATGTGTCAAAATCAGCATTTGCCGAGAAAGAAAAGGGATCTGGGTGCCCTATTTGTGAAGAGTCGCATTGGCGGCATTGCGTTCGCACGTACATTTCTCGACAATGGTTCTTCCATAAATCTTCTATCCTTAGCCTTATATTATAGATTTAAGTTAGGCCCTCTAAAGAAATCATTATCTTTACTCCAATTTTCTGATAAATCCACTAAAAGACATGAGGGAGAAGTGAAGAATGTCATCATCGTTATCGAGGGTATGGAATACAAAGTGGACTTTACTGTCCTTGATATGGAGACCCCGAATCATTGGAAAGAATCGCAAATCATTCTTAGAAGACCATTCTTAAGAACCACCAAAGCTGTATTCGATTACGGTTCTGGAATGATGAAATTCCGTTCTCCAGGCGGAGATAGACTTGGAGATGAAACAAACAAAGTGGCAAAGGCCAGACTCCGAATCCACCACTGAATATACATAAACTTCAGAATGCATTCTCCTTAGCACCACTGGGCCGTGGGACCAACTACCAGACATGCAGATTGAAAGCACATCATCAGAAGAAGAAACAATGCACAATGTATCTTGATGACACAGAAATCCTTTCGGATTTGTCAGTCCCATCATCTTCGGGACAATCAAGAAATATCGATGACGAGTCGGACGCAGCTCTCGCCGAATTACCACACTACTTTAGCGATCCAACTCACCTTTCTCTAGAATTGGTAGCCAACACCTCACACCGTGATTCACCGCCAACCGACATTGAGCCAGATGCAAAAGTCATTAAGCCAAATTTAATTGACGATTCAAAATTGCCAGAGCTGAAACCACTACCTCCCACGCTGAAGTATGTATTTCTAAATGGACCCAAAGAAAAATTTACTGTGATCATTAGCTCATCCTTAACCATGGAACATGAATCTAGATTAGTCGAAGTCCTTGATCGAAATCGAAAAGCCATCGGCTGGACTTTGACAGATCTCATAGGAATAAACCCCGCTCTCTGCTCGCACAAAATTTATGTTGAGGACAATGCAAGGCCTTCCCATGAATTTTAGAGAAGATTAAACACCAATCTTCGGGAAGTGGTTAAGAAAGAGAAAGAAAAATGGTGCAAAGCAGGACTTATATACCCCATTTCTGACTCCAAGTGGGTGGCCCCCCTTCATGTCGTCCCGAAGAAATCGGGAATCCAGATGGTCACCAACGAGGAGGGGGTAGAGATCGTGATCTGAGTACCTGATGAAGCTACGTTTCATCATCTTTATTCTATCATTTTGGCCTTAAAAACCATAGTAAATGCGTGTAAATAAATCTAATTTAGGCATTTTAGCATCCATGCATATGTGTGTAGATATTGTATAAAATGCGGCTTTTAAAGCCAAAATTATAGAATAAAGAAAAGAAAAGAAAAAGAATAAAATATTGTGAATATTTTATGACCCGAAACCCCGAGACCTAGGCATCTTGATGAATAGGTCGACAAGGAATAAAGTAGGGAGAGATAAGGTCAGAATTGCAGAGAAAATACCTATACATTTTATTTGATTCTTTATTCATTTTGGGACCTATTTTTGGTTCCACTTTTTATACATAAAATAAAGAATTTTGTACATGAAAATTGTAGATAATTTAATAAAGAAAAATACAAAATTGATTTCACAAAAAAATAATGTACAGATAAAAAGTTATGGTCTGAATAAAAATCCAGAATGCCAACTTCCCAGACTCGTATCTCATAAATGAAAACTCCAAATGCCGCATACTCACCTTTAATTGTATATAGAAGAAAATAAGCTAATTAATGGCGGTGGTTTCGCATTTGGTGGAGCCACGGTTTGAAAGTTGAGTTTTGGACCCACATTGTACATTGTACCAATTAAAATATTCAATTTATTATTTATTTATTATTTTTACAATTTTATATTGTTGTAAATAATACTTATAATAATAATGTACATTAAAATAAGAATAAAACCTAAATAAAAACAAAAATAAAATACTTAAAAATAAAATACATAGATACATTACCTGTACATATACCTATACGAAACATATTTGTATTTTATTAAATATACAAAACACCTCATAAAAATAAGTAAAAATATATTTGTGTATATAAAAGTATTTTATGATTTTATAAATCAAAAATAAATAAATCAAATATATACAATAAAAATAAAAGAACACAATATATCGATATAGATACCTATAGGGGTATAAATGCAAACTTGTAAAAATATGTTTCATAAAAATAAATAAAAATCATACTAAAATAATTTATAAAATTACAAATATTTTTTATTTTATAACCTAAAACTAATAAAATCGTTTACTATTTTTAAATGATTTTACAATATTTTTTTCAGGCTTTTTTCCTGGTTGGTCCACGTGGACCAACCAGGAGGGCTGGAGAGTTGACCTGGGTCAACTCTCTGACCCAGCGCCTGCTGCCTGTCAGAATAACCTTTTTTTCATTTTTGACGATTTTTGGAGACCGATCCTTTCATCCTTTGATGTTGAAGTCTTCACGACTTTTGAAGCTCGACTATAGGGCATACTCGCCCGATTGATTTTTCGACCTTCGGGTCGTTGATTCGAGAGATACGCCTCGTTCTTTGCACCCTCTCGACCACGTTCAAAACCAAGCCTCCGACTTTCCTTGGGTTTTCAACCACTCTTCCACCTCCCATTCCCTAACGTGAACCCCCTAGCGTGATTCTTGGTGACAGCAGGAGCACGGAGGGAGCTTCCCCGGGACAGATTGGTGTCGAATCGAGGCAGGTTCCCTCGCCGGAGTTCTCGCCGGAGAACGCATTGTGCTCGCACGGGTGAGGTATTTTCTTCCTCTTTTTTCTCTTCTTTCCTCTGATGCTTTCGAGTAAAAGGACACGGTGGTAGTCTCTCTTTCAAGACCTTCGTACAGTAGTTATATCTTCATCTCGATCCACCGCGGCCGGCATCGAGTCTCGCCGGCCGCCTTCATCTTTCCAATCATCCGCCCCTCTGTTTGAAATCCTCCACGAAGTCGGGGCATTTTGCCCCTGACTTCTTCACCCATCTTCATTGCAGGTTCTGGAGACCACGGGCGTCTCTTGACGCCAAGTTTTGTGACGACCAACCTCCCTGGAGCCATCTCCGCTCGTCGACGTCGCGGCGGCGTGCGGGCGGTCCAACCGCCATTTTGAGTCCATCATACTTCAAAGGGAGTTTCCAGGAGGCGGCTGCAGCCATCGGAGGAGCTCCTGGGCGCCGGAGGGACTCGAAGCGTCGATTCAAATCTCGCCGGAGGTCGCGTTCATTCAAGCACCTTCAGGGCCGTCGATCTGGCCGAGTTCTTCCCGAGGTGCAGCAGCCGTAGGATCCTTCTTCGCCAGGGCCGTTCGATCAGTGAAGCATCTTTTAATCCTGACCGTTATAACCCCAAGGGGTATCGGGCTTTGTGGAGAGGACACGTGTCTCAAGTAACGCCCCATCCATCGTCCATCCGCAAGCAGCTCTGGGTATTTTGCGATTCTTAGCCTGGGCAATTTTTTTGTATTTACTACTAACTGTCGAAACTTTCATTTGCTTTTAAACGTTTATGTAGTATTTGCAAACATGCCCGGTGGGTTTTGATAATTGCGTAGACGTCCTCGCCAGGCGCGTGCACATCACGCGCGCCTTGGCGAAATTTTACAATCACCCCCTTGCGACTTTGGTTATTAACGTTTAATCCATCAACAGTTCATTGCAGTATTGATTTTTGCTGAACTTTGCGTATCGGCCCTTGGATTTTCTGCTAATTACGCATATAACCTTGGTCGTGGGCATTTTTCTTTGTGCTTCTAGTATTTCATGCATGCATCTACAAGTCACCCAAAAAAATCCCCAAAAATTGCATTAAGCTCCTGTTGCATAATAGTTTATCACCATATTTTTATTTTCCATAATTATTGCTTTTTAATATTTATAAAAAATCAAAAACATCTATTTTCAGCACTGTCTAGCTTATAAAATCCATAAAAAAATATAAAAACTTCTCAGAAAAATCCCAAAAAAATATATTTTGTTCCCTTTAGTGTGTCTTAGCTCGAGACCAAAAATCATTAAAAAATACAAAACGTAACTCTTAAAAATTGCAAAACTCTATAAACCTTCATAAAAATTTATAAAATTCATAAAAAAATCCAAAAATAGTGTTCTCTTCACCTGAATTTTCTTTGTTTTATTATCTTTAGGTGAAAATTAATTTGGAGAATTTTCGTTACAGTTTGCTATTTTATTTCTCCATTTTAAGTTTCAGCCTTACATTTTATTCACTGTTTTCTCTATTTTGCTAATTAAAAATACCAAAAACATTCTAAAAATTACCCAAAAATCACAAAAACAGTGAAAAAGGATAAAAAGATCAAAAAGACTTTATTTGCTACTTTTTGAACATCTTTACCTATTTTTATAGATATCTCTTTCTCCTTTTCATTACATTGTCCTTATTTTCCAATATTGAAAAAAGAAAATATAAAAAAAATATAAAATATAAAATATAAAAATCAGAAAATCAAAAGTCAAAATACAAAACTATAAAATTAAAAATTAAATAAAAAATTATAAAAATAAAAAACCCACAAAAAGAAATTGGCTAAGTGATTCATTAGACCTAGGGTTTGGGATCTTTATCTGCACTCTGCACCGTTGTTTCCTGTGTTCGACCCCTACTTGCTTGCCATTATACATTGTTAGTAGGGTATAATAAATTTTAATCCTTGCTCTTGATTGCTTTATTGATTGTGTGGGTTAATTGTTGAAGACCGAGGTGGTTTGAGCAGTCGCACCAGCGACAGTGAGTCTGACTTGTCATACCACTATTTAGCGGCTCTCGGATTATGCCATCGGAGCTGTACTGGGACAGAGAAAAGACAATGTACCGTTTGCAATTCACTACGCTAGCCGAACGCTCGATGAAGCTCAGCGAAACTATACGTGTTACTGAAAAGGAGCTGCTAGCGGTAGTCTTTGCTTTGGAAAAGTTCAGATCTTATCTTCTTGGGTCCAAAGTTATCATTTACACTGATCACTCGGCCATTCGGTATTTACAGCAGAAGAAGGATGCCAAACCACGTCTCATCCGGTGGATCCTTCTCCTCCAGGAATTTGACATGGAGATCAGAGATAAACCTGGGGTAAAGAATGTAGTGGCCGATCATCTGTCAAGACTTCCTGAACCGGAGTCTACTGAGCTGAACTTGCAGCCTATCACAGAGACCTTTCCAGATGAATCGATTCTGTCTGTCGCCTCACTTCCTTAGTATGCGGACATTGTGAATTATCTAGTTGCCAAGAAAATCCCACAGGACTGGCCTAAGTTGAAAATAGACAGATTTTTGTCTAAAATCCATTTCTACCAGTGGGAAGACCCGTATTTGTTTCGTGAGGGAGAAGATTGCATCTGGAGAAGGTGCATTCCTCAGAAGGAAGTTCCAAGTGTCCTCGCTTTATGTCATGATCAAGATTCTGGAGGACATCATTCAGGAAAACGGACGGCAGCAAAAGTTCTTCAAAGTGGCCTCTGGTGGCCTTCATTGTTCAAAGATGCAGATGAATACGTCAAAGGTTGCACTGACTGTCAGAAGATGGGCGGAACCATAGGAATGAGAGATACGATGCCTCTGAAGTACATTCAGATCTCATATGTCTTTGACGCATGGGGTATCGACTTTATGGGCCCGTTTCCTAACAGTCAGGGTTATGAGTATATTCTGCTTGCTGTCGATTATGTCAGTCGATGGGTGGAGGCTATCCCCGCCCGAGCCGCCGACAGTCGGACTGTCTGTCGATTCTTACGAGATCACATCATAGCACGGTTCGGGATTCCCAAGATTCTCATATCTGACGGGGGCAGTCATTTCATAAACAGAGAGGTGAAGAAGCTAACCCAAGAATTCTGTATCGAACATCGTGTTGCTTCACCCTACCACCCGCTGTCCAATGGCTTGGCTGAATGTTCAAACAGGGAGATCAAGACAATTCTACAGAAACTTGTGCGTCCGGATCGCAAGAACTGGTCTCAGCTGCTTGATTCTGTTCTTTGGGCTTACAGAACAGCGTACAAGTCACCCTTGGGAATGTCTCCCTACCGCCTGGTGTATGGCAAGCCATGTCACTTGCCCGTGGAACTTATTCACAAATCTTTATGGGCTATTAATATCTGTAATTTGGACTCCAAGCAAGCAGGACAGAACAGAAAACTGGATCTGAACAGATTACTGGAATTCAGAGATTATGCATATGACAACAGCCTGATGTACAAGGAGAAGGTCAAAACATGGCATGACAAGCACATCCGCCACAAGTCCTTCGATCCAGGCCAGAAGGTATGGTTGTTCGATTCGAAATTAAAGATCTTTCCAGGCAAATTGAAGAGCAAATGGACTGGGCCATTCATGGTTAGGCAGGTGCGTGACAACGGAAGTGTATTGATATCCAATCTGTCAGCTGACGCACAGCCTTTTGTAGTCAATGGACAGCTTCTGAAGCCATACCTTGAACATGACACATTCATGGCCATCGTTGACTCAATTCAAGTAATTTATGAGGATGAGCTGAATATCTCGAAAGAGGCAGAGGAAGGCAAAGCGTATCAAAACATTTTTGAATGAGTTCCCTTTTTGTCTTTTCTTCTTTTCTTCTTTTCCTCTTCTACCCTCTTCATCTATCAAAAAGGTGCCGCCCCTTGTAGATAGTCTTCTATACTTAGGACGTACTTTGTCCTAAGTATAGGGGGGGTGCACACCCCGAGCTCCTTCATTTATCTCGACCCTCTCCATTGTCTCCTCTTCTTGTCTATACTTAGGGATATCTTACCCTAAGTATAGGGGGAGACAACCCGAGTACGATCTGTTCATTCCCACCCTTGACCCTCCCTACCTTGTATACAGTCTGCTATACTTAGGATTATTTGATCCTAAGTATAGGGGGGACGGTCAACTTCTCATTCGTTGATTCATTCATTATTCCTTTATTCTTTAGACTTGCCTATACTTAGTACGAGTTATGTCTTCTCTTTTCTCTCCGATCTATGAGGACATAGCTCAAGCTAAGTATAGGGGGGTCGTATATACTATGTATATACTTTAGCCATAACTCGTACTTTCGTATTTTCTTAAATAAATATGAGTAATAATTCTTTGAAATTCATTAAAAAAAATCCTTAATAAAAAGATGTGGTTATTCCTCAAATTCTTTTTGTATAATGCTGATTAGTAAATCAGGTGAAAATATTTTTTGCAAAATGTTTGAAAAATATTTTGAAAATCTTTGTGAACATTCATTGAAAACTATTTTGAAAATATTTTGTTACATGTTTTCAACCTGTGTGAAATTGTGTGGTTTGTAAAATTTATTTTCTTTGTGTGAAATAAAATGTTTGAAAAATGATTTGCAAATGGTTTGAAAAATGGTTGCAAAAATATTTGAAAAACCTATATATACTGTTTTGAAAGCCTTTGCAAAATGATTTTCAAATGTGTGTACATGTTTGTAAAAATGTTTGTAAAAACTATTTTGGACTATAGTTTTCAAAAATGGTGTGAAAAGCTTGTGTCAAATAA
Organism: Ottelia alismoides; assembly: GCA_037367405.1. NCBI lineage: Eukaryota > Viridiplantae > Streptophyta > Magnoliopsida > Alismatales > Hydrocharitaceae > Ottelia > Ottelia alismoides. The sequence continues at coordinate 612,826 of JAZKJV010005362.1, forward strand.
GTTTGAGGAATATTTACATCACACCAAAATCCACTACCGATATATATGTATAAAATTGATCACTTACCCTTGTAAATTCGTAAAATCCATTCTTGTATATATAAGAAGCACTCCCGTGTACATATTTTCACCTAGTTTTTAGCCAAAACATTTTGTTTTCAAAAAACCCAAAAAACATTTGCAAAACTGAAACCCAAAAACATTTGAAAAATCTTTCTGAAAAATACAAAAAAATGCATATGCATAGGCATGCATCATCTTTTCAAAAATCCATAAAAAGTTCAAAATCTTGAAAATTGCATCACAAAAATATTTTCTGCATTCTGCATCGCATTTGCATAGCATGAGCATTTTTCGGATTGAGTTTGATAGTTGAACAAGTCTAAGTAAAATCCGGAGATTGGAGCTTGATTGGACCTTAAAATCTACCTAATAACAGGAACTTTATAGGAACTGGGTTTGAGGTACTTCAGGTCTAGTTGACTTAATTCTTTGAGGATCACGGGACTTGGTTCAATGTATTCTTGACTGCCTAAGTAGAGTATTTCGGAGCACACGCACGACTCTTGTTGATAATGACCTAACTTGGACACCTGCACCTTTCACATAACTCTCCACGGATGAGGTGGTGAGGAGGCAGTTTCCTTTGGCTTGGGGTAGCATATGAGGGTAGTACTTCTAGGCGGAACCTCTCTTCTTCTTATAGTGAAGGAAGTGCACCTCAACTTGGTCTAGTGGTGATGAAGGCTAAAGACAGAAGCCGTGGGTTGCAATAAAGCTTCAAAAGAGGGATAGTCTACTGGCTCAAGAGGAAAATTTCTTGTATATATGCTGCACCATGTAGATATGTTGTACAGATGCAATTGAAAAAAAAAAGAAGAAGAAAAAAGAGAAAAAAAAAACTCCAAAAAAGTGGTGGGTCGGATTGAAAATTTAATAACCCCACCGGAGTGTATATAGTCCAATAAAGCAAAAGCTTATGGTATCCATGTCACATCTCATGAAGCTTGCAGCGGGAGACTTAGCTACACTGGTTGAGCTCCCAAAAGTCTATACTTCTTCCCCCTCTTCTTGAGCCGGTTGCACTTGAACTTAGAAGGGAATACCCCGCTTCTCGAGGAAAGAGTTGCTAGACCGAGGCCTTAGAGTTACCAGGTTGGGGGAGGTTGTTTCTTTGTCACTTCTGAGGTGGGGAGCTCCATATCACTTACACTGTATGAGTCAGACTCATAGTCGTAAGAGTTTGCGTATGAGTTGAAGTAATTCTGACCTGGCTATTGAGGAGACTTGGACAGAGTTTTGGGATTCTCAAGGACTGTTGGATTTCAAACTTGGTTCTCATTAAGGTTCCGACCGCACTAAAATTCCGAAGGTCCGACTTAAGCTCCAAACTTTGATTTTGTGAAGACAAGTTTGATAATTAAACTTCATCCAATTTTCTTCTTTTTCTTTTCTTTGTTTTTCTTTTTCTGCACTTATTGCATAAGTGTTTGCTAGGGACTGGCAAAGGTAAAGTATAGGGGGATGATGAAGCTACGTTTCATCATCTTTATTCTATCATTTTGGTCTTAAAAACCCTAGTAAATGCGTGTAAATAAATCTAATTTAGGCATTTTAGCATCCATGCATATGTGTGTAGATATTGTATAAAATGCGGCTTTTAAAGCCAAAATTATAGAATAAAGAAAATAAAAGAAAAAGAATAAAATATTGTGAATATTTTATGACCCGACACCCTGAGACCTAGGCATCTTGATGAATAGGTTGACAAGGAATAAAGTAGGGAGAGAAGGTCAGAATTGCAGAGAAAATACCTATACATTTTATTTGATTCTTTATTCATTTTGGGACCTATTTTTGGTTCCACTTTTTATACATCAAATAAAGAAATTTTGTACATGAAAATTGTAGATAATTTAATAAAGAAAAATACAAAATTGATTTCACAGAAAAATAATGTACAGATAAAAAGTTATGGTCTGAATAAAAATCCAGAATGCCAACTTCCCAGACCCGTATCTCATAAATGAAAACTCCAAATGCCGCATACTCACCTTTAATTGTATATAGAAGAAAATAAGCTAATTAATGGCGGTGGTTTCGCATTTGGTGGAGCTACGGTTTGAAAGTTGAGTTTTGGACCCACATTGTACATTGTACCAATTAAAATATTCAATTTATTATTTATTTATTATTTTTACAATTTTATATTGTTGTAAATAATACTTATAATAATAATGTACATTAAAATAAGAATAAAACCTAAATAAAAACAAAAATAAAATACTTAAAAATAAAATACATAGATACATTACCTGTACATATACCTATACGAAACATATTTGTATTTTATTAAATATACAAAACACCTCATAAAAATAAGTAAAAATATATTTGTGTATATAAAAGTATTTTATGATTTTATAAATCAAAAATAAATAAATCAAATATATACAATAAAAATAAAAGAACACAATATATCGATATAGATACCTATAGGGGTATAAATGCAAACTTGTAAAAATATGTTTCATAAAAATAAATAAAAATCATACTAAAATAATTTATAAAATTACAAATATTTTTTATTTTCTAACCTAAAACTAATAAAATCGTTTATTATTTTTAAATGATTTTACAATATTTTTTTTCAGGCTTTTTTCCTGGTTGGTCCACGTGGACCAACCAGGAGGGCTGGAGAGTTGACCTGGGTCAACTCTCTGACCCAGCGCCTGCTGCCTGTCAGAATAACTTTTTTTTCGTTTTTGACGATTTTTGGAGACCGATCCTTTCATCCTTTGATGTTGAAGTCTTCACGACTTTTGAAGCTCGACTATAGGGCATACTCGCCCGATTGATTTTTCGACCTTCGGGTCGTTGATTCGAGAGATACGCCTCGTTCTTTGCACCCTCTCGACCACGTTCAAAACCAAGCCTCCGACTTTCCTTGGGTTTTCAACCACTCTTCCACCTCCCATTCCCTAACGTGAACCCCCTAGCGTGATTCTTGGTGACAGCAGGAGCACGGAGGGAGCTTCCCCGGGACAGATTGGTGTCGAATCGAGGTAGGTTCCCTCGCCGGAGTTCTCACCGGAGAACGCATTGTGCTCGCACGGGTGAGGTATTTTCTTCCTCTTTTTTCTCTTCTTTCCTCTGATGCTTTCGAGTAAAAGGCCACGGTGGTAGTCTCTCTTTCAAGACCTTCGTACAGTAGTTATATCTTCATCTCGATCCACCGCGGCCGGCATCGAGTCTCGCCGGCCGCCTTCATCTTTCCAATCATCCGCCCCTCTGTGCGAAATCCTCCACGAAGTCGGGGCATTTTGCCCCCGACTTCTTCACCCATCTTCATTGCAGGTTCTGGAGACCACGGGCGTCTCTTGACGCCAAGTTTTGTGACGACCAACCTCCCTGGAGCCATCACCGCTCGTCGACGTCGCGGCGGCGTGCGGGCGGTCCAACCGCCATTTTGAGTCCATCATCCTTCAAAGGGAGTTTCCAGGAGGCGGCTGCAGCCATCGGAGGAGCTCCTGGGCGCCGGAGGGACTCGAAGCGTCGATTCAAATCTCGCCGGAGGTCGCGTTCATTCAAGCACCTTCAGGGCCGTCGATCTGGCCGAGTTCTTCCCGAGGTGCAGCAGCCGTAGGATCCTTCTTCGCCAGGGCCGTTCGATCAGTGAAGCATCTTTTAATCCTGGCCGTTATAACCCCAAGGGGTATCGGGCTTTGTGGAGAGGACACGTGTCTCAAGTAACGCCCCATCCATCGTCCATCCGCAAGCAGCTCTGGGTATTTTGCGATTCTAGCCCTGGGCAATTTTTTTGTATTTACTACTAACTGCCGAAACTTTCATTTGCTTTTAAACGTTTATGTAGTATTTGCAAACATGCCCGGTGGGTTTTGATAATTGCGTAGACGTCCTCGCCAGGCGCGTGCACATCACGCGCGCCTTGGCGAAATTTTACAATCACCCCCTTGCGACTTTGGTTATTAACGTTTAATCCATCAACAGTTCATTGCAGTATTAATTTTTGCTGAACTTTGCATATCGGCCCTTGGATTTTCTGCTAATTACGCATATAACCTTGGCCGTGGGCATTTTTCTTTGTGCTTCTAGTATTTCATGCATGCATCTACAAGTCACCCAAAAAATCCCCAAAAATTGCATTAAGCTCCTGTTGCATAATAGTTTATCACCATATTTTTATTTTCCATAATTATTGCTTTTTAATATTTATAAAAAATCAAAAACATCTATTTTCAGCACTGTCTAGCTTATAAAATCCATAAAAAAATATAAAAACTTCTCAGAAAAATCCCAAAAAAATATATTTTGTTCCCTTTAGTGTGTCTTAGCTCGAGACCAAAAATCATTAAAAAATACAAAACCTAACTCTTAAAAATTGCAAAACTCTAAAAACCTTCATAAAAATTTATAAAATTCATAAAAAATCCAAAAATAGTGTTCTCTTCACCTGAATTTTCTTTGTTTTATTATCTTTAGGTGAAAATTAATTTGGAGAATTTTTGTTACAGTTTGCTATTTTATTTCTCCATTTTAAGTTTCAGCCTTACATTTTATTCACTGTTTTCTCTATTTTGCTAATTAAAAATACCATAAACATTCTAAAAATTACCCAAAAATCACAAAAACAGTGAAAAAGGATAAAAAGATCAAAAAGACTTTATTTGCTACTTTTTGAACATCTTTACCTATTTTTATAGATATCTCTTTCTCCTTTTCATTACATTGTCCTTATTTTCCAATATTGAAAAAAGAAAATAGAAAAAAAAATATAAAATATAAAATATAAAAATCAGAAAATCAAAAGTCAAAATACAAAACTATAAAATTAAAAATTAAATAAAAAATTATAAAAATTAAAAACCCACAAAAAGAAATTGGCTAAGTGATTCATTAGACCTAGGGTTTGGGATCTTTATCTGCACTCTGCACCGTTGTTTCCTGTGTTCGACCCCTACTTGCTTTCCATTATACATTGTTAGTAGGGTATAATAAATTTTAATCCTTGCTCTTGATTGCTTTATTGATTGTGTCGGTTAATTGTTGAAGACTGAGGTGGTTTGAGCAGTCGCACCAGCGACAGTGAGTCTGACTTGTCATACCACTATTTAGCGGCTCTCGGATTATGCCATCGGAGCTGTACTGGGACAGAGAAAAGACAATGTACCGTTTGCAATTCACTACGCTAGCCGAACGCTCGATGAAGCTCAGCGAAACTATACTGTTACTGAAAAGGAGCTGCTAGCGGTAGTCTTTGCTTTGGAAAAGTTCAGATCTTATCTTCTTGGGTCCAAAGTTATCATTTACACTGATCACTCGGCCATTCGGTATTTACAACAGAAGAAGGATGCCAAACCACGTCTCATCCGGTGGATCCTTCTCCTCCAGGAATTTGACATGGAGATCAGAGATAAACCTGGGGTAAAGAATGTAGTGGCCGATCATCTGTCAAGACTTCCTGAACCGGAGTCTGCTGAGCTGAACTTGCAGCCTATCACAGAGACCTTTCCAGATGAATCGATTCTGTCTGTCGCCTCACTTCCTTAGTATGCGGACATTGTGAATTATCTAGTTGCCAAGAAAATCCCACAGGACTGGCCTAAGTTGAAAATAGACAGATTTTTGTCTAAAATCCATTTCTACCAGTGGGAAGACCCGTATTTGTTTCGTGAGGGAGCAGATTGCATCTGGAGAAGGTGCATTCCTCAGAAGGAAGTTCCAAGTGTCCTCGCTTTATGTCATGATCAAGATTCTGGAGGACATCATTCAGGAAAACGGACGGCAGCAAAAGTTCTTCAAAGTGGCCTCTGGTGGCCTTCATTGTTCAAAGATGCAGATGAATACGTCAAAGGTTGCACTGACTGTCAGAAGATGGGCGGAACCATAGGAATGAGAGATACGATGCCTCTGAAGTACATTCAGATCTCAGATGTCTTTGACGCATGGGGTATCGACTTTATGGGCCCGTTTCCTAACAGTCAGGGTTATGAGTATATTCTTCTTGCTGTCGATTATGTCAGTCGATGGGTGGAGGCTATCCCCGCCCGAGCCGCCGACAGTCGGACTGTCTGTCGATTCTTACGAGATCACATCATAGCACGGTTCGGGATTCCCAAGATTCTCATATCTGACGGGGGCAGTCATTTCATAAACAGAGAGGTGAAGAAGCTAACCCAAGAATTCTGTATCGAACATCGTGTTGCTTCACCCTACCACCCGCAGTCCAATGGCTTGGCTGAATGTTCAAACAGGGAGATCAAGACAATTCTACAGAAACTTGTGCATCCGGATCGCAAGAACTGGTCTCAGCTGCTTGATTCTGTTCTTTGGGCTTACAGAACAGCGTACAAGTCACCCTTGGGAATGTCTCCCTACCGCCTCGTGTATGGCAAGCCATGTCACTTGCCCGTGGAACTTATTCACAAATCTTTATGGGCTATTAATATCTGTAATTTGGACTCCAAGCAAGCAGGACAGAACAGGAAACTGGATCTGAACAGATTACTGGAATTCAGAGATTATGCATATGACAACAGCCTGATGTACAAGGAGAAGGTCAAAACATGGCATGACAAGCACATCCGCCACAAGTCCTTCGATCCAGGCCAGAAGGTATGGTTGTTCGATGCGAAATTAAAGATCTTTCCAGGCAAATTGAAGAGCAAATGGACTGGGCCATTCATGGTTAGGCAGGTGCGTGACAACGGAAGTGTATTGATATCCAATCTGTCAGCTGACGCACAGCCTTTTGTAGTCAATGGACAGCTTCTGAAGCCATACCTTGAACATGACACATTCATGGCCATCGTTGACTCAATTCAAGTAATTTATGAGGATGAGCTGAATATCTCGAAAGAGGCAGAGGAAGGCAAAGCGTATCAAAACATTTTTGAATGAGTTCCCTTTTTGTCTTTTCTTCTTTTCTTCTTTTCCTCTTCTACCCTCTTCATCTATCAAAAAGGTGCCGCCCCTTGTAGATAGTCTTCTATACTTAGGACGTACTTTGTCCTAAGTATAGGGGGGTGCACACCCCGAGCTCCTTCATTTATCTCGACCCTCTCCATTGTCTCCTCTTCTTGTCTATACTTAGGGATATCTTACCCTAAGTATAGGGGGAGACAACCCGAGTACGATCTGTTCATTCCCACCCTTGACCCTCCCTACCTTGTATACAGTCTGCTATACTTAGGATTATTTGATCCTAAGTATAGGGGGGACGGTCAACTTCTCATTCGTTGATTCATTCATTATTCCTTTATTCTTTAGACTTGTCTATACTTAGTACGAGTTATGTCTTCTCTTTTCTCTCCGATCTATGAGGACATAGCTCAAGCTAAGTATAGGGGGGTCGTATATACTATGTATATACTTTAGCCATAACTCGTACTTTCGTATTTTCTTAAATAAATATGAGTAATAATTCTTTGAAATTCATTAAAAAAATCCTTAATAAAAAGATGTGGTTATTCCTCAAATTCTTTTTGTATAATGCTGATTAGTAAATCAGGTGAAAATGTTTTTTGCAAAATGTTTGAAAAATAGTTTGAAAATCTTTGTGAACATTCATTGAAAACTATTTTGAAAATATTTTGTTACATGTTTTCAACCTGTGTGAAATTGTGTGGTTTGTAAAATTTATTATCTTTGTGTGAAATAAAATGTTTGAAAAATGATTTGCAAATGGTTTGAAAAATGGTTGCAAAAATATTTGAAAAACCTATATATATTGTTTTGAAAGCCTTTGCAAAATGATTTTCAAATGTGTGTACATGTTTGTAAAAATGTTTGTAAAAACTATTTTGGACTATAGTTTTCAAAAATGGTGTGAAAAGCTTGTGTCAAATAAGTTTGAGGAATATTTACATCACACCAAAATCCACTACCGATATATATGTATAAAATTGATCACTTACCCTTGTAAATTCGTAAAATCCATTCTTGTATATATAAGAAGCACTCCCGTGTACATATTTTCACCTAGTTTTTAGCCAAAACATTTTGTTTTCAAAAAACCCAAAGAACATTTGCAAAACTGAAACCCAAAAACATTTGAAAAATCTTTCTGAAAAATACAAAAAAATGCATATGCATAGGCATGCATCATCTTTTCAAAAATCCATAAAAAGTTCAAAATCTTGAAAATTGCATCACAAAAATATTTTCTGCATTCTGCATCGCATTTGCATAGCATGAGCATTTTTCGGATTGAGTTTGATAGTTGAACAAGTCTAAGTAAAATCCGGAGATTGGAGCTTGATTGGACCTTAAAATCTACCTAATAACAGGAACTTTATAGGAACTGGGTTTGAGGTACTTCAGGTCTAGTTGACTTAATTCTTTGAGGATCACGGGACTTGGTTCAATGTATTCTTGACTGCCTAAGTAGAGTATTTCGGAGCACACGCACGACTCTTGTTGATAATGACCTAACTTGGACACCTGCACCTTTCACATAACTCTCCACGGATGAGGTGGTGAGGAGGCAGTTTCCTTTGGCTTGGGGTAGCATATGAGGGTAGTACTTCTAGGCGGAACCTCTCTTCTTCTTATAGTGAAGGAAGTGCACCTCAACTTGGTCTAGTGGTGATGAAGGCTAAAGACAGAAGCCGTGGGTTGCAATAAAGCTTCAAAAGAGGGATAGTCTACTGGCTCAAGAGGAAAATTTCTTGTATATATGCTGCACCATGTAGATATGTTGTACAGATGCAATTGAAAAAAAAAAGAAGAAAAAAAAGAGAAAAAAAAGAGAACTCCAAAAAAGTGGTGGGTCGGATTGAAAATTTAATAACCCCACCGGAGTGTATATAGTCCAATAAAGCAAAAGCTTATGGTATCCATGTCACATCTCATGAAGCTTGCAGCGGGAGACTAAGCTACACTGGTTGAGCTCCCAAAAGTCTATACTTCTTCCCCCTCTTCTTGAGCCGGTTGCACTTGAACTTAGAAGGGAATACCCCGCTTCTCGAGGAAAGAGTTGCTAGACCGAGGCCTTAGAGTTACCAGGTTGGGGGAGGTTGTTTCTTTGTCACTTCTGAGGTGGGGAGCTCCATATCACTTACACTGTACGAGTCAGACTCATAGTCGTAAGAGTTTGCGTATGAGTTGAAGTAATTCTGACCTGGCTATTGAGGAGACTTGGACAGAGTTTTGGGATTCTCAAGGACTGTTGGATTTCAAACTTGGTTCTCATTAAGGTTCCGACCGCACTAAAATTCCGAAGGTCCGACTTAAGCTCCAAACTTTGATTTTGTGAAGACAAGTTTGATAATTAAACTTCATCCAATTTTCTTCTTTTTCTTTTCTTTGTTTTTCTTTTTCTGCACTTATTGCATAAGTGTTTGCTAGGGACTAGCAAAGGTAAAGTATAGGGGGATGATGAAGCTACGTTTCATCATCTTTATTCTATCATTTTGGCCTTAAAAACCCTAGTAAATGCGTGTAAATAAATCTAATTTAGGCATTTTAGCATCCATGCATATGTGTGTAGATATTGTATAAAATGCGGCTTTTAAAGCCAAAATTATAGAATAAAGAAAAGAAAAGAAAAAGAATAAAATATTGTGAATATTTTATGACCCGAAACCCTGAGACCTAGGCATCTTGATGAATAGGTCGACAAGGAATAACGTAGGGAGAGATAAGGTCAGAATTGCAGAGAAAATACCTATACATTTTATTTGATTCTTTATTCATTTTGGGACCTATTTTTGGTTCCACTTTTTATACATCAAATAAAGAAATTTTGTACATGAAAATTGTAGATAATTTAATAAAGAAAAATACAAAATTGATTTCACAGAAAAATAATGTACAGATAAAAAGTTATGGTCTGAATAAAAATCCAGAATGCCAACTTCCCAGACCCGTATCTCATAAATGAAAACTCCAAATGCCTCATACTCACCTTTAATTGTATATAGAAGAAAATAAGCTAATTAATGGCGGTGGTTTCGCATTTGGTGAAGCTACGGTTTGAAAGTTGAGTTTTGGACCCACATTGTACATTGTACCAATTAAAATATTCAATTTATTATTTATTTATTATTTTTACAATTTTATATTGTTGTAAATAATACTTATAATAATAATGTACATTAAAACAAGAATAAAACCTAAATAAAAACAAAAATAAAATACATAAAAATAAAATACATAGATACATTACCTGTACATATACCTATACGAAACATATTTGTATTTTATTAAATATACAAAACACCTCATAAAAATAAGTAAAAATATATTTGTGTATATAAAAGTATTTTATGATTTTATAAATCAAAAATAAATAAATCAAATATATACAATAAAAATAAAAGAACACAATATATCGATATAGATACCTATAGGGGTATAAATGCAAACTTGTAAAAATATGTTTCATAAAAATAAATAAAAATCATACTAAAAAAATTTATAAAATTACAAATATTTTTTATTTTATAACCTAAAACTAATAAAATCGTTTACTATTTTTAAATGATTTTACAATATTTTTTTCAGGCTTTTTTCCTGGTTGGTCCACGTGGACCAACCAGGAGGGCTGGAGAGTTGACCTGGGTCAACTCTCTGACCCAGCGCCTTCTGCCTGTCAGAATAACTTTTTTTTCGTTTTTGACGATTTTTGGAGACCGATCCTTTCATCCTTTGATGTTGAAGTCTTCACGACTTTTGAAGCTCGACTATAGGGCATACTCGCCCGATTGATTTTTCGACCTTCGGGTCGTTGATTCGAGAGATACGCCTCGTTCTTTGCACCGTCTCGACCACGTTCAAAACCAAGCCTCCGACTTTCCTTGGGTTTTCAACCACTCTTCCACCTCCCATTCCCTAACGTGAACCCCCTAGCGTGATTCTTGGTGACAGCAGGAGCACGGAGGGAGCTTCCCCGGGACAGATTGGTGTCGAATCGAGGTAGGTTCCCTCGCCGGAGTTCTCGCCGGAGAACGCATTGTGCTCGCACGGGTGAGGTATTTTCTTCCTCTTTTTTCTCTTCTTTCCTCTGATGCTTTTGAGTAAAAGGCCACGGTGGTAGTCTCTCTTTCAAGACCTTCGTACAGTAGTTATATCTTCATCTCGATCCACCGCGGCCGGCATCGAGTCTCGCCGGCCGCCTTCATCTTTCCAATCATCCGCCCCTCTGTGCGAAATCCTCCACGAAGTCGGGGCATTTTGCCCCCGACTTCTTCACCCATCTTCATTGCAGGTTCTGGAGACCACGGGCGTCTCTTGACGCCAAGTTTTGTGACGACCAACCTCCCTGGAGCCATCTCCGCTCGTCGACGTCGCGGCGGCGTGCGGGCGGTCCAACCGCCATTTTGAGTCCATCATCCTTCAAAGGGAGTTTCCAGGAGGCGGCTGCAGCCATCGGAGGAGCTCCTGGGCGCCGGAGGGACTCGAAGCGTCGATTCAAATCTCGCCGGAGGTCGCGTTCATTCAAGCACCTTCAGGGCCGTCGATCTGGCCGAGTTCTTCCCGAGGTGCAGCAGCCGTAGGATCCTTCTTCGCCAGGGTCGTTCGATCAGTGAAGCATCTTTTAATCCTGGCCGTTATAACCCCAAGGGGTATCGGGCTTTGTGGAGAGGACACGTGTCTCAAGTAACGCCCCATCCATCGTCCATCCGCAAGCAGCTCTGGGTATTTTGCGATTCTAGCCCTGGGCAATTTTTTTGTATTTACTACTAACTGCTGAAACTTTCATTTGCTTTTAAACGTTTATGTAGTATTTGCAAACATGCCCGGTGGGTTTTGATAATTGCGTAGACGTCCTCGCCAGGCGCGTGCACATCACGCGCGCCTTGGCGAAATTTTACAATCACCCCCTTGCGACTTTGGTTATTAACGTTTAATCCATCAACAGTTCATTGCAGTATTAATTTTTGCTGAACTTTGCATATCGGCCCTTGGATTTTCTACTAATTACGCATATAACCTTGGCCGTGGGCATTTTTCTTTGCGCTTCTAGTATTTCATGCATGCATCTACAAGTCACCCAAAAAAATCCCCAAAAATTGCATTAAGCTCCTGTTGCATAATAGTTTATCACCATATTTTTATTTTCCATAATTATTGCTTTTTAATATTTATAAAAAATCAAAAACATCTATTTTCAGCACTGTCTAGCTTATAAAATCCATAAAAAAATATAAAAACTTCTCAGAAAAATCCCAAAAAAATATATTTTGTTCCCTTTAGTGTGTCTTAGCTCGAGACCAAAAATCATTAAAAAATACAAAACCTAACTCTTAAAAATTGCAAAACTCTAAAAACCTTCATAAAAATTTATAAAATTCATAAAAAATCCAAAAATAGTGTTCTCTTCACCTGAATTTTCTTTGTTTTATTATCTTTAGGTGAAAATTAATTTGGAGAATTTTTGTTACAGTTTGCTATTTTATTTCTCCATTTTAAGTTTCAGCCTTACATTTTATTCACTGTTTTCTCTATTTTGCTAATTAAAAATACCAAAAACATTCTAAAAATTACCCTAAAATCACAAAAACAGTGAAAAAGGATAAAAAGATCAAAAAGACTTTATTTGCTACTTTTTGAACATCTTTACCTATTTTTATAGATATCTCTTTCTCCTTTTCATTACATTGTCCTTATTTTCCAATATTGAAAAAAGAAAATAGAAAAAAAAATATAAAATATAAAATATAAAAATCAGAAAATCAAAAGTCAAAATACAAAACTATAAAATTAAAAATTAAATAAAAAATTATAAAAATTAAAAACCCACAAAAAGAAATTGGCTAAGTGATTCATTAGACCTAGGGTTTGGGATCTTTATCTGCACTCTGCACCGTTGTTTCCTGTGTTCGACCCCTACTTGCTTGCCATTATACATTGTAAGTAGGGTATAATAAATTTTAATCCTTGCTCTTGATTGCTTTATTGATTGTGTGGGTTAATTGTTGAAGACCGAGGTGGTTTGAGCAGTCGCACCAGCGACAGTGAGTCTGACTTGTCATACCACTATTTAGCGGCTCTCGCTTTCTCGCTTTTCAGTACCCACGTCGTGGCACGTCTGTGTCGATTACAGGCACCTGAATTGCTGCGATCAAGAAAGATTACTTTCCACTGCCATTTATTGATCAAATCTTGAAGAGACTTGCACGGAAAGCATTCTTCTGTTTTCTTGATGGGTACTCCGACTACAATCAAGTATCTATAGCTCCCGAGGATCAGGAAAAGACCACGTTCACATGTCCCTTCGGTACCTACGCATTCAAGTGCATGCCATTCGGGCTCTGTAATGCGCCAGGTACATTTCAACGGTGCATGATTGTCGTATTTGCCGAAATGGTTGGTGATTTCCTGGAAGTCTTCATGGATGACTTCTCGATTCATGGTGATTCATTTGATACATGTTGAGCACACTTGGACCGAGTCCTCCAGAGATGCAAGGAGGTTAATTTGGTACTCTCCTGGGAGAAAAGTCACTTGGTGTCTAAGGGTATCGTGTTGGGGTACGTCATCTCCAAAAAGGGAATGGAGGTTGACCCTGCCAAGGTGGATGTGATCAAGAAACTTGAGCCACCAACCAACGTCAAGTCAGTGAGGTCTTTCTTAGGGCATGTTGGATTTTATCGAAGGTTTATCCCTGATTTTTCAAAGATCGCCCGCCCACTGATTGAGCTCTTAGGCAAAGACACCGAGTTTATTGTAAATCACAGGTGTCTAGAGGCCTTCGAGTTCCTGAAAAAGAAAATATGTAAATCACCGATATTACAAGCTCTCGACTGGTCTCTTCCCTTCATCATGACTGATGCATCGGATTTTGCTGTCGGAGCGATACTTGGACAAAGAAGAGATGGAATTCCTTATGCGATTCACTATGTGAGCAAAGTATTAGATCCTTCACAAAGAAATTATATAGTAACTGAAAAGGAAATGCTCGCGGTTGTTTGGGCCCTTGAAAAATTCAGATCATACATATTGGGCTCCAAGGTGACAAATTTCACAGATCACACATCAATTAGATATCTCATGGATAAGAAGGATGCCAAGGCACGACTTTTGAGATGGATATTGCTAATCCAGGAATTTAATTTAGAGATCAAGGATAAACCTGGAATAACGAATGTTGTTGCTGATCACCTTTCTCGAATTGAGCAGAACGATTATCTTGACACTGGACCAATTAAGGAGACTTTTCTAGACGAATCAATTTGCGTTATTGATTCAACCCCATGGTATTCCGACATAGTGAACTATCTTGTCTCCAAGAAGGTTCCCTTTGGTTGGACCAAGAGAATGATTGATCGATTAAAGTCTGATTCAAGAAAATACCATTGGGACGATCCTTTCCTTTTTTATGAAGGGTCGGATTGTGTCTGGCGAAAATGTATTCCTCAGGAGGAATATCAGAGTGTCCTCACATATTATCATTCTCTCGAGGCTGTAGGACACCATTCGGAAGAAAGAATCGCGCACAAGGTACTCCAATGTGGATTTTACTGGCGGACCTGATTTCAGGATGCTAATGAATTTGTACTATTATGCCCGATTTGTCAAAGAATGAGAGGGACTGTGGGATATAGAGATGAAATGCCCATGCAACCAATGATTTTCTGTGATGTTTTCGATGTATGGGGAATTGATTTTATGGGTCCCTTTCCCAACAGCAATAGATTTGAGTACATCTTGCTGGCAGTTGATTATTTATCAAGATGGGTAGAGGCTATACCAACCTGAACCGCAGATAGCAAAACCGTCTGTAAGTTTATCAGGGATAATATCATTGTAAGTTTCAGGGTACCAAAAGTTTTGATTTCTGATGGAGGTAGCCACTTTGTGAACAAGGAGATGAGATCATTGGCTAAAGAGTACAAATTTGAGCATAGAATAGACAATCCATATCATCCACAATCTAATGGCATGGAAGAGGTTTCTAATAGAGAGGTGAAGGGTATTCTTCATAAGTTGGTTCGTCCAGATAGGAAGAATTGGTCTAAGCTGTTGGACCAAGTTCTATGGGCCTATAGGACAGTCTATAAGACTCCACTCGGTACTTCACCTTTTAGGATGATCTATGGCAAGCCATGCCATCTACCTGCAGAACTGATTCACAAATCAAAGTGGGCAATCAAAAAGTTGAATTGGTGTTGTCACCTTGGGAAACTATGTCGAGACTTAAATCTGAATGAGCTAATTGAAATCCGAAACCGAGCATACGACAACAGTGTAATCTATAAAGACAAGGTCAAGAGATGGCATGACAGACACATTCGAGACAAGACCTTTGTCCCTGGGAAGAAAGTGTGGTTGTTTAATGCTCGGTAAAGATTTTTCATGCGAAACTGAAATCAAAATGGACGGGTCCTTACATTGTCATCGATGTACATACCAATGGAAGTGTAGACATTGCCGAACTCAAAGATGATGCACAACCTTTCTCAGTAAATGGATAGTTGCTGAGCCATATATTGAATCACCCAAAGAGCAGACAGTTCAAGTTGAGGCCGTCTATTTTACGCAGACTGAGGACATTGAAGATTCATCAGATCAGACCCACCCTCCTTCCCGACCACATCGATCTCCTTGTACAGCTTCTTCCTCTACTTAGGCCAAGGCCCAAGTATAGGGGGGGGATCGATGCCATCTGTATATTCCATTTCCCCCATCTACTACTTCTCCCGATCACCTCACTTCCTCCCTTCTTCTATACTTAGGCTGATCAGATCCCAAAGTATAGGGGGAATCGACACCCACCTGTATATACTCTCCTCATTTACATATCCTAATTGCCTCTTTTGCGCTCTTCTTCTATACTTAGATTGTTCACAGTCTAAGTATAGGGGGCCGGACCATTGTATATAAAATTTTCACTCTCTTCCACTTAGCCCGAGCTATGTCTTATTTTCACTTCTTGTGCTCTGAGGACACAACACTCGCTAAGATATAGGGGGGTCTGTATATATAATTTGTATATATTTTACCCATATCTCGTACTTTCGCGTAAGTCTATATGTATTTACGGGGTGGGTAATTAATTTTAAAAAAAAGAGAGGATTCTTTTACTAAAACTAACTTTGACCAATAATTTTTGAAAATAGCTTCTTATTCAATTTTTGCATAAAAAAATATTATATGTGTCTGCATTTCACACACCTACACTTCACCCAACATCGCCTTCATTTGCATATGTGAAAAGTCATTGGGTTCTGAACTAAGATATGAGCAGAAATTGAGAGTGGTCTGGACTTGACCTTAATCCACCTAATTTTCAAAGGAACTTTACCGAGAAATAGGATTTTAGAAACTTCAGGTCTTTGACTTAATTCTTTAAGTTCCACATGACAATGTGCAACGCTTGACTCTTAGTGTCTAACCTGGTCTCTTCATTCTGGGTACAACTCTGGAATAGGAAATTAGTTTGTACTCTCGCACTATGCACTTAGCTCAACTCAGATGGGATGTTGAAAGACTGTGTGAGTTTCTTTTCTGGTAGCGCGGAAATCTAAAGATCGGAGTACGGGTTGAAATAAAGCTTCGGAAAAGGGATGGACGGCTGGGCACAATTTTTTCTAAGACCCCAAAAAATGTACGGAACAAAAAGATTCTATACCCGTAGGGGCAAAACAAGATCCAAGCAGTACCACCAAAAATTTCAAATACAAAGAAGCATTCTACCAAATAAATATCTGACCAAAAGGTCCAAGCTTCAAGAAACCTTCAGATCTTGGTGGAGACTCGGCTACACTGGCCACCTTCACAAGGAGAGGTGACTACACTGGCCTCCCTCCAGTTCTTTTCAAATTTTCTAACTTCTCCCCCAATTCGATTGTGAACACAACGCGACAGACCTTAGAAGGAAATACCTGACTCCCCGAGGACGAGTTACTAGAGAGGAAGTTTGCGCGGTAGTCCGACATTCTGGGTGGGAAGAGCTAAAACCTTTCACACACATGAGTCGATTATTCAATATTCATAGGGTATGCTTTGGGAAGAGGATTGATATAAGATGACTTCTGAGCCGAAACTGTGACAATGATGTGTAGAACTTAAAGGCTGTTGATTTTAAAATTCTAAGTCTCACAAAAGTTCCACCACACTAATAGTCCAAATGTCGAGTCTTGTTTCATTTTCACCTTTAGCTGATGGTCTTGGTGTGGAACCCAATCTCATTTCACCTCATGGCATTTCTTTTTAATGCTCAGGGACGAGCATGGTTTAAGTATAGGGGGATGATGAATCTCAGATTCATCTCTCTAAATCTCATTTATTAAGCTCAAATCCCTTAAAATCAATAGCATATCTGCATCTATTGTTCATAATTAGCATTCATGCATGTTTTCATAAGAATTACATTTTATCCACTATGTTTGCACAAAATAAGAAGCCAAAAATCCAAGCCAAAAATGACATGTAAATAACCTAACTTCCCAAATTTTTAACTCCTTCATGCTAACTCTGAATGATCCATAACCACCTCCACTGTGTACATATCACTCACAAGAACAAATGAAAAATACAAAAAAATAATAATTAACCCAAAGAAGTGGACCAAAAACCCAAACCCTAGTTTCAGGATTTTCGGACTAAAAGCCCCATATATTCCCCATCCAGTCCGATTTTATCTTACTCACTTTTGAACTAAAGTACATTCAATTACCTTCAAAACAAGACCAAGTTCAAGTGAATCGGAGCTCATATGTGAAAGTTGGGTTTTGGGCTTCTTTTGTACATTGTGTATTTTAACAGTTTTTTACATGATATTTTATGTACATATTTATCTTATTAATAAAAATCCAAAAAAATAGATTTAGGTGTCTTCATTTACATTTGATTTTTCATATTTTTCCGGATTTTAATATGGGTTAAAAAATGAAAAAAAATAGAAAACCCAAAAAATCAAGGTATTCTATGTATATAGGATACCCCAAAAATTCACTTTATGCATTTGATCGATTTTGATTTTGATGTCTTCATGAAATTTGTAGATCTTGTCGAGACGAGCAATTTTTGTGAAGAAACTTGTTTGATCCGAGGTCGTTTGCCATTTATTTTTTATTTTTACAAAGTCTGTAATTTTTGAATTTTGTGGTGCTGACACATGGCAGCTCCTGGACCTGCCACGTGTCAGCCAATTTTGGGCTTTATATTTATCATTTTTGACATAAATAAATAAATAAATAAAATAAAAAGATGTACGTGCGTTGCACGTGCCTCACAGGCACGTGCTCCGCACGTGCCCCGCTCCCTCTCCCCATTTTGCGCCACGTGGCAACCTCCTGGCCATCCGATCATCGCCCGATCGGACGGCCCAGGAGTCGCCTTCAACCTCCCAGCGCCTCCCCCGGTTTCTCCACCTTTGACCTCTATCCCCGCCTTCGTCGCCAACGGCCCTCCTCCATAACCTCCGTCGAGTCTCTCGTCGTCAACCACATCTCCGCAGCCTCCTCCGCTCATCGCGCGTATCGAACCTTCGACACCCTTATTTAAGCACCGCCACCCCCCAAGGTCAGAACCCATCCGCCGTTCAAACCCCTCTGGTCGTGACAGCCATAGCCACGGCATGATTCGAAGCTGCTCCAGCCTCGTCGCAGCTACATATCTGCAGCTGCTCCGCTCCGGCATGCACCGCCATCGAGCCTCCACCAGGTACCCTCTGCTCCACCTTGCTTTATCTCCTTCCCGTCCGCAAACACCATCTCCGATCTCCTCTCTTTCCCGATCATCATCTTCCCCTCTGAAACTTCACCTCCGCCTTCAAGCCTCTCGCGAAGACTCGCTCCGTCATCTTCATCGCCACACCTCACGACCGCAACTTCGTCTTCTCCGACGACGCTATGGCTACCGAAGAGCCTCTGTGAGACACCAGCACCGCACTACGTCATCTCCTGGTGCTCCTCCTCCGCAGCCAAGGCTACAGGAGCCTCCACCGACCTCCTCCGCAAGAACCTCCAGTTATTCTGCCGCGCAGCCTCGCCTCCGACGACCCCTGGCCATGTGTCGGCCAAAGGCAACCGTCCGATCGGGCGCTGAGCCTCCATCCAAGCCATTGCCATTCTCTGGACTCTCAGCCGTCAGATTGCATCGTCATCAATGGTTCAAATAATTCCCGAGCCGATCGCCAAGCCACTAGCCTCGGGCAACACCGAGGCACAGACGCACGGCATGTGGCGATCCGAGCCAAGACTCCTCCCGAGCCTGACTTCGCACGTGAGGCGTCACGTGAAAAGCATAAAATTTGCAGAAGGGCCCCCAAGACTTCCATATTTGCGCTGACGCCCACCGACTAAGGTCACGTGCTTGTCACGTGACCTATTGGTCATTTTGCAGAGATACACCCCTACTTATCGGTATTCGCATTTCAGCCCTCCTCTGTAGTTTTAGTTTATTTATTGTTATTGCATCTGTACCCCTGTATTCCCCGGTAATTTTGGACCTCTTTATGGCAGTATTTTATTTATCCAAAAAAACATGATGGTCTATCATTAACTCTCTACATTTTGACACCTTGTGGATATTTTTGTGATTAATGATTAATTACTAATTAATTATTTTGTGGATGTTTGCATATTTTGCCCATTTCTTGCTCTTAAATTTGCCATTGATTACCCGTTGCTCTAAAAATCCTTGAAAAATCACATACAATAGAATTTATTGTGTTGAACATTGTGCCCAAAAAGAATTGCATTTACATGCATAATTTGCTTTGTAAAAATCATTTTGTTTATTTCAGTATTTGATTTCTTAAAGGTATTAAACCCCACATTTCAAGGTTTGGATTTTTCTTAGATCCATCACCTAGTGATCGATCTTAGATAATTTTCTTTCCTAAAAATAAGTCGGTTTAGTATTTATTATAATTAAATATTGAAAATCATTTTGTTTGCATTTAAAAATTCATAAAAAAATCATATTGCATCCAAAAATTCCAAAAATATTACCGTGCATCCATTTCATCATATTTTGCATAGAGGCCAAGTTTCATTTTTTTCGGACATCAATTGTACATAATTTGCATTTTAGTCCCTAAATAGGCCGAAATTGCATCTCGCATCCTCTATTTGCATTAAAAATTCCAAAAAAAAGACCGCCTTGAAAATTGTGCACGAATTTTGATAGACATAATTCTAGGTTGTTCCTTTGCCTCCTTGTGTTCGACCTTGGGACTTGCCCAAGTAAAATAAACATATAACCATGTGATTGAAATTGAATAAATATTTGTGGTTATTTCTTGACCGATCTGATCGCCTCCTACAACGAACGAATCATTATTCTTTAAGTACAACTCACGACAAAAACATCTTTTTAACGCTGTGATTTCGAAACCGTCAGTCTATTGAATCATATGCATGCCCACATCTCAAACTTTTTTCCAAGATTCCCAAGACCAACCTCGTGCAACACTTCTTTGGTGTATTGATGTTAGAAAGCCAGAGGCTCGTTGATGTTACTTACGGTGGCTTGCATTTCAACAAGGTCGAGTATGTCGTCTGGAACATTTTTGAGGAGATGGCCAAAGGAGAGGTAGCCTAATCCCCGTCCCGTGCATACATGAAGATGCCCGTCACCATCAACAAGCCCGTGAACATGGCTACTCATGCCGAAGACAAGGATGAGAGTTCCAACCTCAACATCATTGGGATCTACTTGTCTAAGGTAGATATCATTGAGAAAAGGTCGTAGGAAATTTAAAACTTTCAGTTATTGAGAAGAGAACAAGGCTTAGAAAAGCTCGATTTGATCTCCCAACAGCTGGAGCAACTCGTTAGAGCCCTGAATGCCAATGCTTGTAACTCTGTGTCTACCACTGCCGAGACTCCTGTTGAGCAAAAGGAGCCAACATCAACACAACCTCCTCGATCGAGTCTCCCGTAACCCCAACCTGTCCAGCACATATACTACGTGCAGGTCTTGGAGCAACCCTCACAGTCCCAGAACCTGATGGTTGTTTATCAACCAAAGTTGCAGCTAGTCTATCCGGGGCAGTTTTCTCCACTCTCGCCATAGATTCAAGAGATCAATGGTGTGTGGGAACATGAACAACAACTAACCCATCCTCAAGGACACCCAAAGGTACAGAACTCGGCCAACCGGCCACACCACCAACAGTAATAGGGAGGGAGGTACCTCCAACCCTACTCACCCTAGAATCAGCTGCCTTAGGGGTATCAACAATAGCAATCTGGCTACCGTCATCAAGGATTCCCTCCATAGCAGCCGATTGCATAATATCGAAATTGTTATCCTTCTCAATAGTATTCACAGTACTCCTCTTGCCCTCCTCATCATTTTTCACAGGGTTACAAGCAGCAACCTCCACCACACTATCAGAATCAGATGCCTTAATTGGGTGATTCTTCCAAGGCCGCATCGGTGAATCCGACCCTTGCATTCTTGGAGCAACTAGTCAAGAACATGGTTGAGATGACCCAGAAGATCGATGACCTGATGGCTGCCAAAACCGTTATACCAACCCGGGTCGAAGCTAACCCAAAGAATTTACGATGCAAGGAGAAGGTAGTGTGCGGTGATCTGCCCAATTCAGGTAGAAATGATTTGTTTATATGAAACGATATTACTCTCAAGAGCGGTAGAAAACTAAAACCATCAACAACCGCGAAGGGAAAGCATATTGCATCTGATAAGGAATCGTTAGTTTGGCCAGCACGAGAGCCAAGCAATATTTTTGAAGGAGCACCTTCTGTAGAAAAATTACAAAAAATGAAGAAAAACAAAAAAAATACAAAAAGACAATGACAGACTCGGTGGAAACCAACCAACATTGGATGTGCCTGCACGTGTCGCAGAACCAACTCCAGTCTTAAAGAATCTTGCACATACAATAGATCCAAAGCCGGCACCTGAAGCCGTGCCTGCATTTTTTGGTCCATAGATTGTAGATGATTCTATACCTTTTTGCCATCTACCTGTAAACAATGATAGGGACAAACTTTTGAATGATACATTTTCAGATTATGTACGTATTCCTTTTGCAGACACAATGAAAAAACACAAAAAATGAAAATTTGATAAATACTTTGTGTGATCCTGTTATTTTAAAATTATACAAAATTTGGTCTTAAATATGCCTCTGATGAAAGCTCTCGAGTACATGTCTGCTGTAAAGAAAGGATCAAAAGATGCATGTAGTAGTAGGCGCAGACCTCATCCTTACAATGTAAGAAGCAAAGGTGGAAAGACTGAAATTCACATTCTTACAACGGCCACAATCAACACAATTAGCAATCTCCTGGACAAAATTCTTGATAAGGGAGTACCACTAGTTCGTTGTCATATGTTCAACCAAGAATTCTAGCGTACTTTGCTCGATAGTGGGTCTTCTGTTAATTTGATGCCAGCTTCACTGCTCACTGAGTTCAGGTTAGGACCGCTAAAACCTACAAAGATGATTATGCAATTCATAGAAAAATCCATCAAGCAGCCTAGGGGCATGTTGGAGGGCATTGTTCTAGACATGGACATCTCCACGCCTCTACTTCAGCACCAACAAAATCAAGATAGAGACCGTTTCCAATACAAAGCCTATAGAGGAAACATCTGCAGCATGTGTGAGGGTGATCAATCATTCTGAAGATCACAACTTTATGGCAGAAATTCAAAACACCAACCTCTTTACGGATGACAATGAGATCGATCAATTCCTTTACTTTGAGGAAGGAATGGAGATTGCAATCGAATTTCCCATGCCGATCACGATGAGATTCTTGTTGAGTTGCTTGAGGAGGTTTTCTGAGGAGAAGATGTGCCTTCAAGACCAAGAGCAGATAATTGAAGATTTCTGCAATGAATAAAATATTATTAAAATTTTCTACGAACTCTTGAATGAAGAGGCTGAACAAATCATGGTGGACACTGAACAGATATAAGAACTTCCACCTTCTCTGATAGCTGAAGTCACCATCGAAATAGTTCCGACTCCGCCTGAGCTGAAACCACTGCCCTCCAATATGAAGTACGCCTTCCTTGTGGGTGAACCTAACATGTATCTGATCATTATCAATGCTTATCTAAACGAAGATCAGGAATGTCATCTGATGGAGGTCCTTGATCAAAACTGTAAGGCAATTGGTTGGAAGACTCCGGATCTTCATGGGATCAACCCTTCCCTTTGACCGCATCACATTTTCCTTGAGGAAGACAACAAACACTCTCGAGAATTTTAGAGAAGGCTAAATACGAACCTTCGAGAGGTTGTCATGAAAGAAATTTAGAAATGGAGTGATGCGGGCTTCATATATCCCATATCCGACAACAAACGGGTGAGCCCTCTGCATGTAGTGCCGAAGAAATATGGGATCACTATCGTGAAGAATGACAAAGGAGAGGAGATCGTGATCAGAGTACCCACTTCTTGGCGAGTATGTGTAGATTACAGAAGAATCAATCTCACTACCAATAAGGACCACTTTTCGATGCCCTTCATCAACCACATTTTTGATAGATTGCCCGTGAAGGAATACATTTGCTTCTTGGATGGATACTATTGATATAATCAAGTTTCTATAGCTCCCGAAGATCAAGAGAAGACTACGTTCACCTGTCTATTTGGTACATATACCTTCAGACAGATGCTGTTCGGGTTATGCAATTCTCCAACCACATTTCAGAGGTGTATGAAGTTTTTGCCGACATGGTGGGCAATTTTCTGAGGTCTTTATGGACGATTTATCAATCTATGGGGACTCCTTTGATCAAAGCCTTGATTATTTGGACCAAATCTTGTGGAGGTGATGCAAAGTAAATCTGGTGCTCTCACAAGAGAAGAGCAACTTCATGGTGACTGAAGGAATTGTACTGGGTCACATTGTATCTAAACATGGCATGGAAGTTGACCCAATCAAGGTGAAGGTGATTTGCAAATTAGAGCCACCTACAACCCTTAAGCAGGTTAGGTCTTTCTTGGGCCATGTCAATTTCTACCGGTGGTTTATCAAAGATTTCAATAAGTTGGCTAGATCGTTAATCGAGTTGTTAGGTAAGGAGAATGATTTAATTGTTTATGATCGCATGCTCCTCGCCTTTAATTATCTGAAAGAACTCATCACTCAAGCCCTTATCTTACAGCCGTTGATTTGGACACAACCATTTGAGATAATGAAAGATGCATCAGATTACGTCATTGGTGTTGCGTAAGGATAGAGGAAAGATAATATAGCATTTGCGATTCACTACGCTAGTCGAACACTCGATGAAACTCAAGGAATTATACAATCACTAAGAAGGATCTACTAGCAGTATTTTTTGCCTTGGAAAAGTTCAAATTCCATCTCCTCGGGTCCAAGGTCATCATATATACAGATCACTCAACCATCTAATATATACAATAGAAGAAGGATGAAAAACTACATCTCATCTGGTGGATCCTTCTCCTCTAGGAATTTGACTTTGAAATTCGAGATAAACCTGGAGTAAAGAATGTGGTGTCCAACCACTTATCTAGACTTCCCGAGACTGAATCTCCTGAGCTAAAATTACAACCCATAAATGAGACCTTTCTAGATGAGGCAATTTTGTCAGTCACCTCGCTCCCCTACTACATTGATATTGTGAACTATCTTGTGACCAAGAGAACCCCACAAGAGTGGTCGAAGCTGAAAGTAGATAAATTCTTGTGTAAGATCCATTTCTACCGGTGGGAGGATCCATATCTATTCTGTGAGGGGGACGATTACATCTAGAGGAGGTGTATTACTCAGGAGGAAATCCTGAGTATCATTGAATTTTATCATGATAAAGAATCAGGAGGACACCATTCAGACATACGAATGGCAACAAAAGTTCTTCAGAGTGATTTTTGGTGGCCTACATTATTCAAGGCTGCAGAAGATTACGTCAATTGTTGCACTGACTGCCAAAAGATGAAAACACCATAGGAATGAGAGATACCATGCCTCTGAAGTTCATTCAGATATCAGGCATCTTCAATGCTTAGGGTATTAATGAAACATGGTTTCATCATGATTATTTTCCTATATTATCCCCCTAGCTTAAATTGGTGTCAATAAAAATCAGATTAATTGTTGCATAAATTTGGATGTTAAAATAAATTTAAAATACAAAAAATTGTAGTGTTTTTATGCCTTTAAAAACACTCACAAAATTATTTCTCTCTTTGTTTGAGCTCTTTTGCATTTTTAGTCAACATGAAACTTGTAGATCTAATCGAGATCTCTAATTTCATGTTTTGAGTTTTTTCAAATTCGGTCTCCTCTTTCTTTTCATGTTTTATGTCTGGATAACATGGCCCCCTGACCTTGCGCCATGCACCCTCTATGCCCAGAAGTTCGATCCACTCCTGGAGCTTCAATCTCCGTTGTTCATCCCGCTTCCATCCTCTACCCTCTGATCACAGCTCCACATCACTCCTCGCCCGTCCACGCCCACATTCCTCAGCCATTAGATCATTACATCCAACGGTCAAATGCTTCTTCACCCACAACCCTTGGATGCTCCCTGATTGATTAGATCATGGCCGCATCTTAGCACCCTTACCATGCCCGTTGGATCGCACAATCCAACGACTACAAGATCATCTCCCACCTCCGATCTCCCCTTCTCTCATTCAACTTGCACCATGCCAACCACTCACACCCTTCTCATTTTCTCCACCTTCCCAACATTCCCCTCATTCCTCTAATCATCCCCAGTCAGATCCCCATCTTCCTTTATCCTCGCGGACCACGTAGCTCCTTGCACATCTCTCTCTCTCTCTCTCCGCACTCCTCTCTCAACCCACGTCATCCATCATAGGATCCTTGAAGTTTCCACCTTTAAATAATCCGTCACATGCCATTTTCGAGGCTATCCACCTGTATGAGGGCCACGTCCCAGCATCTATCTACCTCCCTGTGACTGGGGGAGGCCGGATCGAAGATGCAAAGACGACTGCATCCCCGATGTTGACCCCTGTCCATGGTAGGCCTTGCCTCCGGCCGTAGAATGCCGACAAGATGCTCCCCATGGTTGGGGGAGTCCAGTGATGACTGGAGCACCACCGGTGCTCTACCCAAGCCTCTGTATCTGCCCAATTTTCCAGGTGAGTCCTCTTGTCTTTTTCTTGTAATTTCTACTAATTAATTTGATGCTCTCTCCACCCCTTTGCTTCGATTAGCCATCACCCAAGCTTCCTTACACTTCCATCATCCTCGCATACCTCTCCTAGCCTCCTACTCTTCTCTAGGACCTATCCACCTCCGCTCCACCTTCTCTCCAGTTCACCGAAGAAGAAAAGCTGGTTCCTCCACTCCTCCGATCACATGGAACTCCGCTCCATTCACTTCTTCCCCACGTACACATGCTTCGGCTTTAGTTTAACATATGTAGGCATTTCTTTCACTGGTCGGAGTCCTCGTCGGAGCCAAGTTCAAGGCCTTCATTTTCGGCTATCTCGCGTCGCCACTCTGACTCAACCGCACCAGCAATTCACCTGCATATGAGCTTCATTGTCCACTCCCCCTGGACTTGCTCCGATCATCTGACTGTTAATGGAAGCCTGTAGAAGGAAAGAGCCTCTCGCCGGAGCCCCACCAAGTTCACCGCAGGAGGCGGCGGAGAGGAGGAACTCGATGAGCAGTTGCCGTCCGATTTTCAAGATTGGATGGCCCACAAGAGACCACGTGTCAACCCTGAGTCTCAACATCCAACTTCTAGGTTTGGAGCACCTGAGCCCCTGTCGAGCCCCTCGAGCCTCTTCCGAGCCTCTTGAACCTTGCCCCGAACCTCATCTACGTCTGAGCCTAGCCCTACGTGTCCACGTCACGTGAGGGCCAACCAAATTGCAGGGGGCCCCTACGAACTTCTCCAATTTGTATTCAGGACCTTCGAGCATGTGCAGAGTACACATGCTTGGGGCTAATTGCA
Source organism: Ottelia alismoides (assembly GCA_037367405.1). Taxonomy (NCBI): domain Eukaryota; kingdom Viridiplantae; phylum Streptophyta; class Magnoliopsida; order Alismatales; family Hydrocharitaceae; genus Ottelia; species Ottelia alismoides. The sequence goes on from JAZKJV010005362.1 coordinate 639,691, forward strand.
CTCGACCCCCTCTGAGTTTTAACAATTGCAATTTAGTCCCCGTGGGTATGGGAAAATTATAGGGAAGACCTCGTAATTACTTTTAAGTCCTTCTAAGGACCTGTTTGTAATATTTTATCTATTTATTTTCATGTTTTCTTAGCATTTATGCCCTTGAACTCTTTGGTGCATATCATCCGACCTACATTTTAGTTGATTTCAACTGCATTTCGAAGCTTATTTCCTTCTCTATCTAATGACGTGAGTTGCTTTTCTGATTTGACACTTTAAATTTTGATGATTAATTTTAGTAATGCAATGTTTTCTATGTAATGATTTCTCTTGCCATGTATTATTTCATCAATGGAATTTACTTCATTGTTGGTTCCTGAAGTTTACATTTTCCTGGCTCAATTATTTTATCTAGATAGGGCATACTTGCATTTGTCTTCACTTGCATCTCATTGCATGATAAAAATCAAACAAAAACTGTCTGCTTCATATGTCCTTGCATTTTGACCTATGAGTTCTTATTTCGTCAGTTATTTTGAGTAATGAGAGTCTAAATACATACTTAAGAGGCTCGTGTGCCTGAGTTCGACCTTGGGCTTGCCCAATTTAATAAATTCGATCGCTTATATTTAATTGATAAATCAATCCAAGTGGTTTTTGATAGATCCTATTTAGCTCGACTGCAATGACATGAAAGTGTTAATCCGACACTATTAAGGGGCAGAATCTCTGGTTTTGTCAAATGGCACCGTTGCCGGGGACCCGACTCATCTTTCATTTTATTTAGATTTTTACTATTTGATTGAGTGATAATTTCTAACTTTTAGTCTTGTTGTTTTTTTCCCTTACGTGTTTTGATTATCTAATATCTATATAATGTTTGCTTTCTATGGCAGGGTCCCTTGGCGATCAAGGAGGTAAGGAGCAGGAGCTCCCGCCGCGAGGAGCTGCAGAAGCAACCATTGGAGAAACTGAAGAGAATTATGATCTCGCAATTTTTCATGCATTTCATGTAAATAATCGTCTTTAGAACGATCTTCATTTGAAGACTCGCGATTGTAAATGAATGAAGGCATTGTGATTGTGTGGGGCTTGCCCCACTTGAGTGTCGACTTAGGATCTGACACACGGCTCTCCGAGCTATTTTCATTTTATATCTCATGTGTTTGATCGTAGGTAGGTTACATTAATTTGAGACGCACGCAGACATCCCTTCACTTAGACAAAAAATAAATCTGTTCTTTTCTCGCTAATAGAAGCATACTAGGTGCAGTTTTCTTCGACTTGCATACATTCAGCATTTTGGTTCTAATTTGGTCTTGTTTTTTCATGAAGATAGCTCTAGGCACTGCGAGTTTTTCTCTTAGGTATATACCATGATTTTATCGTATGCATCATCTTTTTCTCGGCATCCCTTCCTGGATTGATCATGTAGGATTAACTGGAGATTGGGAATGAGCCGTAGATGATGTTTGCTTGATTTGTGCTCTCATTAAATCAGTGATAACCTTAAAGCTAAAAGTTGGGATTGATAATGCAAGTTGATCAATAAAATGGAGTAAAAATCATGTTTTTGGAGAGCAACATCCTTTTCACGTAGGATATTTTTGATTCAACGTATCATTTAGCCTTGTGTAAATAAGAACTTGTATTAATCACCAATTAAAATGACAAGATAAATAACCAACATTTGTTGGTTCCATGTGTACGTTGGTGAATCAAGGGTGTTGCTTGGTTTATTGAGACTTGTTTGTTTCGACACTCTCCCATAGACCCTAGGTACTCCAGTCATCTCCATAGATTCATGCGTTCACTTGTAAATTCATCTTAACTTCTTTGTTCCCCTCAGGTCTCCCCAACTTCATTTATCCATCTCTGTACTTAGGCTATTCTGAGCCTAAGTATAGGTGATACATGAGTCCCTATAAATTCCTTACTCATTTATCCTTCTCTCTGATACTTAGGTTATTTTAATCTAAGTATAAGGGGCATCCTCCTTAGTTCTTGTATTCTTTCCTATATCTTAACTCGAGCTACAACTTTGTCTTACTTAGTGCTATGAGGACATAACAAAAGTTAAGTATAGGGGGGTATACCGTATACACAGTACATATGTACTTTAGCCATAACCCTATTTTGAAAATTTTGAAAAATTTAAAACTTTTTGAGCTAGAGTATAAATTTTCTGAACTAAGTTGGATAAAATATTTTCAAAGGTTGAAAAATTTTCTCTACCATGTTACATTATTTTAAAGAAATATTTTGAAAATGGTTTGAAAAATGAGTTTTACTTATTTTGAAAAATCATTTGAAAAATGTTTGAAAAACCTTTTTATATGTGACACCATTTTGAATTCAAAATTCTTTTAAAAAAAGAGGATTTAAATGAGACTAACCAGTGTTTGTAAATATGGTTTTTGAAAAAAAATGATGAAGGAGTCGGTTTAATCCTAGACACTTTCAATTTCACACATGATTAGTGATGTTCAAGAACACTTGGTTTGAGAGGTCTTGAGATTTTAAGTTAACCAGCCTTAGTCATCAGAGTCTCTGACTTAATTATCCATATCTCCCTGGTTTGACAGATCTATGTGCTATATTGCATGCTTTGTCTCCAGCCTTAAGAATATGATTAGCACTTCCCATACACGACTGTGGTTATGATGAGAGGAGTTGAAATTTCACTTGAGGGACTGGGGTGAGGGATTCGAGTTTGGACTTGATTTAATGATGCTAGAGGATGGGCTAAAATCATTGAAGGCTTCATAAAACCTGAGTGTCATCATTTTCACTCAGTATGAGAACATGTTTCTTGTACTAATCTCTTGACATTTACCTAAGTATTAGGGTGTGATAAAATATAAAAAAATATTGATTAGTGTACGCCAACCCTTGGTAAAAGCATGGAACTAGCCAAAAAATAGTGCAAAGAAATACAAATGTTGAATAAAGCTCTCACCCTACAAGTCAAATATCAAAGAGTTTCCACCAAAGGCGAGCGCTCCCAACCATTTCAAAATGTCCAGTTGGACCACCGCTATTAGGACCAGGAGTCGGGCTTGCACCAAAAAAGAGCTTTGCATCGTAAATGCTACAAGTCTAGGTGTAGAAGGTATATTAGATACTAAAAAAAGGCACACCCCGTTGTACTCATAGGAAAACAAGTGCAGACAACTCCAATTTCTCTAGATGGACACACTAATCAACAACAAAAATATGTGTTGAGTTAATAAGGCATTCGAGAGGATCCTTGTTTCAATGAGAGGGAGGGAAGAAATGACACAATCCTACGCCCTCCATCAACTGGCTTGCCACCTACATTTCTAAGTCTGATAACTAAAAGAGATGGTGGATTCGATGCAATATTTGGTTTATTCTCTAGAGTTGAGGATTGGGTCCCCAGGAGAATTTCTTGGGATGGGACCTTGGGTAAAGCTGTGACTCTACTCTTGTGATTATAATCAACACTTAATTTCATATCCTTATTTTACATGTATACAAGAGAGAGTCTGATAAATTAGAGAAATTGGATACCTCTTAATTAGAGCTTGGTTCAACTTTAAAATTTTGGATCTTTAACATCAGGAGTTCTTGAACAGATCAGGTCTTGTACTCACATGCACAATTAGGGGTTCAATCCAACTTTTTCATGCTTGAGATGCTCGAGGACGAGAATAATTTTAGGGGGATGACGAACCTTGATTTCATCATGATAATTTTCCTATATTAACGCCTATCTTAAATTGGTATCAATAAAAACAGATTATTTTTGTATAGATTTGGGTCTTAAAATAAATTTAAAATACAAAAAAATAACAAAAGCAAAAAAAATTGCAGTGTTTTTATGCCTTTAAAAATGTTCACAAAATTATTTCTCCCTTTGTTTGACCTCTTTTGTATTTTTGGTCAACATGAAACTCGTAGATCTCATAACTTTGATGTGGGTCTTAAAATAAATTAAAAATACAAAAAATAACAAAAGCAATAAAGTTGCAGTGTTTTTATGCCTTTAAAAATGTTCACAAAATTATTTCTCCCTTTGTTTGACCTCTTTTGCATTTTAGGTCAACATGAAACTCGTAGATCTTATCGAGATATACAACTTTGATGTTTTGAGTTTTTCCAAATTCGGCATCCTTCTATATATTTTTCATGTTTTATGTCTGAATAACATGTCCCACTGACCTTGCACCACACACCCTCTACGCCCAGCCGTTCGATCAACTCCTAGAGCTTCAATCTCCGCCATTCATCCCGCTTCCATCCTCCACCCTCTGATCACAACTCCAAATCACATCTCGCCCATCCACACCCACTCATTCCTCAGCCATTGGATCATTACATCCAAGGACCAAACGCTTCTTCAGCCACAGCCCTTGGTTGCACCTTGATCAATTAGATCAGAGCCGCATCTTAGCGCTCTCACCACGCCCGTTGGATCACACGATCCAACGGCTAAGAGATCATCTCCCACCTCCGGCCTCCCCTTATCTCCCACATCTTCCACCACGCCAACCACTTACCCCCTTCTCATTTTCTCCACCTTCCCAATATTCCCCTCGTCCCTCTAATCATGCCCAGCCAGAACCCGATCTTCCTTCATCCTCAAGGACCACGTAGCTCCTCGCGCCCCTCTCTCTCTCTCTCTCCACACTCCCCTCTCAACCCACATCGTCGACCACCGGATCCTCGAAGACGCGTGTCCCCGGTGATGGCCCCTGGCCATGGTAGGACTTGCCTCCGGCAGTAGAATGCCGACAAGATGCTCCCCATGTCTGGGGAGTCCAACGATGACCAGAGCACCACTGATGCTCAGCCCAAGCCTCCGTATCCGCCCAATTCTCTGGGTGAGACCTCTTATCTTTTTCTCGTAATTTCTACTAAATAATGTGATGCATTATCCACCCTTTTATTTAAATTAGCCATCGCCCAAGCTTCCTTGCACTTCTGTCATCCTCACGCATACCTCGCCCAGCCTCCTCCTCTTTTCCAAGATCTGTCCAAACTCCGTTCCACCTTTTCTCCAGTTCACCGGAGAAGAAGCATCGGTTCCTCCCTTCCTCCACTCGTATGGAACTCCGCTCCGTTCACTTCTCCCTCAAGCACACATGCTTCGGCTTTGGTCTAACATATGCATGTACTTCTTTCATTGGTCGGAATTCTTGCTGGAGACAACTTCAAGACCTTCATCTTCGGCTATCTCGTGTCGCCACTTCAACTCAGATCGCCCCAGCGATTCACTTGCATTTGAGCTTCATTGTCCACTCCCACTGGACCTGCTCCGATCATCTGACGACTGATGGAATCCTGGAGGAGGAAAGAGCCTCTTGCCCGAGCCCCACCAAGTCCGTCGTACGAGGCAGAAGAGAGGAGGAACTCGATGAGCATTTGCTGTACGATCTTCAAGATCGGACGACCATAATAGACCACATGTCATCCCCAAGCCTTAGCATCCAACTTCCAGGTTCGGAGCACTTGAACCTCCATCGAGCCACCCGAGCCTCCCGAACCTCGCCCCGAACCTGAGTTGACGTTCGAGCCTAGCCCTACGTGCCTAGGTCAAGTGAGGGTTGGGAAAATTGCAGGGGGACTCGCTAACTTCTCTAATTTTCATTCAGGCCCTTCAAGCATGTGCAGAGCACACATGCCTGGGGCTAATTACACTCGGCCCCCTCTAGGTTTTAATAATTGCAATTTAGTCCTTGTACATGTGGGAAAAATACAAGGAAGGCCTCATAACTTTTTGTAATTACTTTTAAATCCTTACAGGGACATGCTTGTAATGTTTAATCTATTTGTTTTCATGTTTTCTTTGTGTTTATGCCTTTGAACTCTTTAGTGCATATCTTGAGCATCCGACCTTCGTTTTAGTTAATTTCAATTGCAATTCGAAGCTTATTTCTTTCTCTATCTAATGACATGATTTTCTTTTATTATTTGACTCTTTAAATTTTGATGAATAATTTTAGTAATGTTGTGTCTTTTATGTAATGATTTCTCATGCCTTGTATTATTTCATTAATGCAATTTGCTTCATTGTTGGATCCTGAAGTTGACTACATTTTCTTGGTTCAATTATTTTACCTGGATAGGGCATACTTGCATTTGTCTTCACTTGCATCTCATTGCATGATAAAAATCAAATAAAAATTGTATGCTTCATATGTCCTTGCATTTTGACCTATGAGTTCTTAATTTGTCACTTATTTTGAGTAATGAAAGTCTAAATAGATACTTAATAGGATCGTGTCCCTGAGTTCGACCTTGGGATTACCCAAGTAAATAAATTCGATCGCTTGTATTTAATTGATAAATCAATCCAAGTGTTTTTGATAGATCCTATTTAGCCCGACTGCAATGACATGAAAGTGTTAATCTGACACTATTAAGGGTGAATCTTGGGTTTTTATTAGGTATCGACTTTTTAGGGCCATTTATAAATAGTTAGAGTTACGAATATATTTCGCTTTATGTCGACAATGTGAGTCGCTGGGTGGAGTCTATCCCCGCCCGAACCGCCGACAGTAGGGTTGTTTGTCGATTCTCAGGAGATCACATCATTGTGCAATTCATGATTCCCAAAATTCTTATATCAAATGGGGTTAGTCATTTCATAACAAAGAGGTGAAGAATCTAACTCAAGAATTCTGCATAGAACATCGTGTCACTTCACCATACCACCACAGTCAAATGGCTTAGATAAATGTTCAAACAGGGAGATAAAGACATTTCTACAAAAGCTTGTGCATCCGAATCACAAGAATTGGTCTCAGCTGCTTGATTTAGTTCTTTGGGCTTACAGAACCACATACAAGTCGTCATTAGGAATGTCTCCCTAGTGCCTAGTTTACATCAAGCCATGTCATCTACTCGTTAAGATGATACATAAATCTTAATGGGCCATCAACATCTACAACCTGGACTCTGAGAAAACAGAGAAGAATATAAAAGTGGCTGAACAAATTATTGGAATTCAGAGATTATGCATATGACAATAGCCTAATGTACAAGGAGAAGGTCAAAAAGTGGCACGACAAGCATGTCCGCCGCAAGTCCTTCGAGTCATGTCAGAAGGTGTGGTTGCTTTATGCGAAATTGAAGATCTTTCCATGCAAGCTGAAGAGCAAATAGATTGGGCCGTTTACAGCAAGGCATGTGCGTGGCAACAGAAGAATAATGATATCTGGTTTGTCAGCTGACACGCAACCATTTGTGGTCAATGAACAACTTTTGAAACCATATCTTTAACATGACATAATTCTGTCTATCATTGACTTAATCCAAGTAACTTACGATGATGAGCCGAATACTTCCATAGCTGCAGTAGAAAACAAAGCAAATTAAAACATTTTTGAATAATTTTTCTTCTTTTCCTTTTTCAGTTTCTTGTTCTTCCGAAAAGGCGTCATCCTCTTCATCATTGCTATACTTAGGATGTACTTTGTCCTAAGTATAAGGGCAATGTTCACCCCGAGTTATTCAAATCCCTTATTATATCTTCACTTATATTTTCTTCTTTTTGTTTTCATTTTTTTCTATAAAAAAGGTGTCGTCCCTTTTTGTCAGTTTTCTATACTTAGGACATACTTTGTCCTAAGTATAGGGGGTGTGCACCCTAAGTTCTTTCATTCTTTAATCCTCTTCAATGTCTCCTCTTCTTGTCTATACTTAGGGATGTCTTACCCTAAGTATAGGGGGATAGAATCTGAGTACAATCTATTTCTTCCCACTCTTGAACCTTACTGCCTTTTGTATAGTCTGCTATACTTAGGATTGTTTGATCCCAAGTATAGTGGGGATGATTGACTTCTCATTCATTCATTCCTTATCCGTTATTCTTTAGGCTTTTCTATACTCAGTACAAGTTATGTCTTCTCTTTTTCTCTCCGATTTATGTGGACATAGCTCAAGCTAAGTATAGGGGGATCGTATATACACAGTATATACTTTATTCATAACTCATACTTTTGTTTTTTTAATAATAAATATGTCTAAAAATACTATATAAAATATACTATTAAATTCATTAAAATCACTTAATACAAAGGTGCATATTAATCCTCATTTCTTTTTGTATATAGTGATTAATAAATCAGAGAAAAATGTTTTTTGTAAAATGTTTGAAAAATAGTTTGAAAATCATTTTGATAAAATATTTTGAAAACTATGTGGAAAATGTCTTGTTAAATATTTTCAACTTTTGAAAAAATATTTTGTTTGTAAAATTTCTTTTCTTTGTGTGAAAAATGTTTGAAAAATCATTTGCAAATGCTTGAAAAATGGTTGCAAAAATATTTTGAAAAATATATATTGTTTGAAAAACCTCTGCAAAATAATTTTCAAATGTGCATAAATATTTGTAAAACTCTTTGTAAAAATTATCTTGGATTATCAAAATAAGTTTGAAGAATATACACATCACCCTAAAATTCTTTATTAATTGTATAAATATATCTATAAAAAAGATCACTTATCCCTTGTAAATTTTTAAAAACCCATTTTTAGACAAAATCTTTTGTTTTCAAAAATCCAAAAACTTTTGCAAAATCTTCTTGAAAAAATAAATAAAAATATACCAAAAAATGCATGTGCACCATCTTTTTCAAAAATCCATAAAAAGTTCAAACTTTGAAAATCACATCATAAATGTATTTCTGTATTGTACATAGCATTTGCGTGGCATTCACACTTTTCGGATTGAGTTTGATAGTTGAACAAGTCTAAGTAAAATCCGAAGATTGGAGCTTGGTTGGATAAATCTACCTAACCACGTGAACCTTATAAGAGCTGGAATTGATGTACTTAAGGTCTAGTTGACTTAATTCTTTGAGAATCACAAGACTTGATTCAATGGATTCTTGAACGCCTAAGTAGAGTATTTTGGAGCACATACATGGCTCTTGTCGATAATGACCTAACTTGGACACATGCACCTTTCACTTGGTTCAACTCAGTTGGAGTGGTGAGGGGATTGTATTTGTCGATATGAGACTTACATAAGTGGAAACATTTGTCCTCGTCTAGGGAGGGAAGTGCATCCCAAACCGTCCACTAGAAGAAACGTCTAAAGATAGGAGATTTTGGGTTGCAATAATGCTTCAAAAGAGGGATAGTGTACTAGCTAAAGAAGAAAAACTCCTTATGTAAATGCTGCTGTAAATAATATTTCAAAAACGAGCAAAAAGTAAAAAAACTCCAGTAAAGTGGACATGCCTGATTGAAAATAAAATGCCAGTCAGAGTGTATATATTTGAAAATAAAAACTCCAAAATCATGTGAGCTTGCAGCTGGATGACTTGACTACACTGATCACGCATCCTAGGATATGTAGCTACATTGGCTACCGTCCTTTCTTCTCGTCACCCCTCATCTTGGGTTGGTTGCCACTTCAACTTAGAAGGGAATACCACAATCCTCAAAGAAATAGTTGCTGGAATGGGGAATAACTCGGTTGTCATGCTGGAGTAGCCAGTCTCTTTGTTATTTCAGTTGAGGGGAGCCACTATCACGTACACCGTACAAGTCAGATTCATAGTCATAATGATTTGCGTATGAGTTGAAGTGTTCTGACCTGGCTATTGAGGGGACTTGAGTAGAGTTTTTGGGATTCTCGAAGTCTGTTAGATTTCAAATCCGATTCTCAATAAGGTTCCGCCCGCACTAAAATTCCAAAGATCCGACATGAGCTCCAAACTTTGATTTTGTGAAGAAAGTTTGACAAATAATCTTAATCCACTTTCTTTCTTTTTCTTTTCTTTGTTCTATATTTATTGCATAAGTGTTTGCTAGGGACTAGCAAAGACAAGTGTAGGGGGGTGATGAATCTCCATTTCATCACCTTTATTTTATCATTTTAGCCTTAAAAATCCTAGTAAATGCACGAAAATACCCTTAATTCATGTAAATTAACATTCATGCTTTGTTGCAAAGATGTTGTATAAAATACTATTTTTATTGCCAAAATTATATAATAAAAAAATAAAAAGAATAAAATATCAAAGATATTTTATGACTCTAAACTGTGAGACCCAGACATCTTGATGTCTAGGTCGACAAAGTAGGGGGATATAAGGGTCAATAATACAATAAAATTCCCATTTATTTATTCATTCATAATTCATTTTGGGACCTATTTTATTTTCCTTTTTTTATACATCAAAATAACTTTGTACATGAAATTTGTAGATAATAATATATAGAAAAATACAAAATTTATTTCATACGAAATAATAAATAGTGTAAAAGTTACACTCTAAATAAAATTCCAAAATCTCAACTTCCCGGACATGTATCTCTCAAATAAAAACCCAAAATATATTAAAATAATCTTTAACTGTATATAAATTTTAATAACCTATTCAATGAAGGTAGTTTCATATTTTTTGGAGTTGAGGTATAAAAGTTAGGTTTTTGACCCCTCTTGTATAATATACCTGATTAAAATAACCATATTATTTATTATTTATTTTTTATTATTTTATATTTTTATAATTTTGTAAATATTATTTATAATATATATACATATTAAAACTGAAATAAAATCATTAATAAAATACTAAAAATAAAATGAAACATAATACGTAGATGAACATACAATAATTATACCTATATAATACATATACCTATTTACTTAAGTGTAAATATATACCAAAAAATATAATAAAAATATATTTAAGTATATGAAAATAAATGTAATAAAGTATTAAAAATAAAATAATAAAATATAAAATATAAAATAAGAATAAAATACTCTAAAACATAGACAAATATACATATACTTAACCCCTAAAAAGTAACTTGTAATTAAATGCTTCTAAAAAATAAATAAAATCATAATAAAATTATACATAAAATAACAAATAAATTTTATTTTATAACTTAAAATTAATAAAATCATTTATTATTTTATATCGATTTTTTCATCATTTCAGGTCTAATTTTTCTTGTTGGTCCACGTGAACCAACCAGGTTTCTTCCCCATTTAACCTCGGTCAACTCTCTGACCGAGGTCGTAGGGTTGCCAGACCATCATTTTGACCTTCTTTCTCCCTTTTTCAAAGTCGATACAAGCATTGACTTCGTTAGATTTCTCCAAGACTTTTTCGCCTCGATCTTCGTTGATACACACAGGCATGATTCCTCGTGAGCATCGTCGATGCATCACTACCACCACCTTGTTCTTGGACCCCTCACAACCATATGCATAAAATCCCACCTCCATCCAAAGTTTGAGTTTGATCCTTCTTTTACTTGTGAACCACAATTCTGAGCGTCGATTCCTTTCCCTGGTGACAACAGGAGTTGAATCCACTCCTTAGTCGCGAGCGCCAGTGTCGAATCGAGAAGTCTGGGCCTTTCATCGAGCCTCGCCAGAGATCCATCCTCCTATCGTTCCTCGGCGGTAAGCTCTCCTTTATTTTGTAGAGTTGCTTCTTTAAAGCAGCAGAAGTTTAGATTTCACCTTGGTACGATTTTTATGCATTTTTGTTCCGCAAATCTTCATCGTGCCTCCTCAAGCTGACTTGACTACCCTAACGTTCCTATGCTTCACGTACCACCTTCATCTCCTCCCAATCCATCTTCTAATCATTTGACACACCCTCATCCACCCCGTTCTCACACAGAACAAGGGGTCCACCCTCCTCCTCCACCGCTCACCGGAGAGGACCACATACCCCATACTTCGCTTCATCTCCCTGCCGGAAGCCATCCTCCCATTGACTATGTCCTACAGGAAAAGACAACAAAGGGGCTCTCTTTCTGAACCATCAAACCACAGGAGTGTCCCTAGGTCCTCTACCATCGCCAGCCCCTTCCGACGGACCTGGGCTCAACTTGAAGCCTCCAATCGACACAAAAGGACTCCAGGGTCCTTTTGGGACCAGAAGAAGCGAAGGAGAATGCCAGAGTCACTCGAAGGATCAAATCAAAGTTCAACTTGGTGATGTTATTTGTCTATTCTTCGAATGGACCTCCAGACTATCAGATCATCGTCATCCCCCAATTTTGATTCCCACTGTTGGATCGTCTGTGCTTCTTGCCCTCAGATCAGATATGGGATCTGATCCCAACCGTTCGAGTGTGAACTGGTATCGTGAAGCATGAAGCGACCATGTGTCCTAGTGGATCTCATCCAGCCGTTCGCTCCATCCTGTGTTGGGTATTTTATGTCCTACACCCAATGCATTTTTGCATTTAGTAATTAGTCCATAAACATTCATCTGTTGTTTATTATATTTTGTAAATTTACAAAAAACCTCTTGAACTATCTTTCTTGCATTCCCGTCCCAATCCATGTCACCTTACATGCGGACGGACATGAGGTGACTTGGAGATTTTGCAGTAATGCCCTTCAATTTTTCTATATTTTGTATTGACCTTAGAATTTTTAATTCAGTTATAAAATTTTGTGAAATTTATAAGATGTCCTTGGATTTACTTTTATTTACATTTATGCCCCTACTAATCTAAAAAATTTTGTGTATTTTTCTTAATATTTTAAAATATAAAATATATTGAGAAAAATCCCAAAAAATAGGCCTAGGTTCCTAATACATTGTAGCTTCACACCACATACTTATTCTTGCAGTTAGGACCTTTAATTATTTATAAAAATTAAAAATAGCATAATTTTTCCTATCTACAGTATAAAACCCATAAAAAATATAAAATATTTTTGAAAAATTCCAAAAAATAGATTTTATATTTTTAGTTACTTTACAACTCCAGACCAAAAATCTATAAAAATAACAAAAGAAAACTCTTAAAAATTAAAAATACCAAAAAACCTCTATAAAAATCTATAAAATTCCTAAGAATTCCTAAATTATTATTTTCTATCTTATAACTTTATTTATATTATTATCTATCTAATAAAATTTATTTGAAGGATTTTGGATCTATTTTGATATTTTTACCCTTCATTTTGATTTCAACGATTTATTTAATCCTTTATTTGGGATATTGTCAACTTAAAAAATATATAAAAAATTAGCAAAATTATATAAAAATTATAAAAATAGTAAAAAAATATTTAAAATCCAAAAATATTTTATTCCCTAAATTTTTACTATTTTATTAGTATTTATATCTATATTAGTAAATTACCATATTAGATATTTTAAAGGAAAAAATAAAAAAACTAAAAAGCTAAAAAGAAAATATAAAATATAAAATTAAAACCAAATTCAAAAATATGAAACAAAAATAAAATCAAAATTAAAAAAAATTAAAACCCACAAAATATTTAATTTTGGATACATGCTTGAGAGACGAACTGTGCTTTGGTTTTTAGTCTCGCCTGCTCTACTCCATTGCTTCCTGTGTTCGACCCCTACTTACTTTTTACTATACATTTTTAGTAGGGTATAATAAATTTAAACTCTTGCTCTTAATTGATTGATTTTCTGTGTGGGTTTTGAAGCTGCAAGAAGATTTGAGTAGTTGCCTCAGTGACTGGTGAAGCTGAATTGTCAGCTCATTTTAACAACTCCGATTTTTCCGCTTTTCAGTATCTTTGACATGCAAGATCACTATGATGTGATCTTCACGGAGAAATATGGCTCCCTTTTCGAGAAGGATCGCTTGCTATTTGACGCCAAGGTCTGGCAGGATATAATCGGTGGATGACAGGTTGGCCCAACCTTTGTTTGGCCTTGAAGGGCTCCATACCAAATTCTCATCAGAGTCCAGTTGCAGCACTCCAAGTGATACGGGAATATATGGACCCCGATCATTGCAGTATACACAGCCATATGTGTCACCTCCTCCAGACTCGAGATAGATTAGCAGGATATCCACCGGCATTTATCATATTGGGGTGGAGAACAAACTCTATGTGTAACACCTAGAATTTTTATAGCAAAATTTTCTATTATTTCCACATTTACCAATATTGATTTAATTCTAAAATTAATGGGTAGTAATGGCCATTGATTTCCCAATTGAGAGGCATAGAAATTCAATAAATCCGTCCCCTCTACTCACGTAACTTTCCCTTGAGAATTTAAGAGAAAGAGAGAGATAGAGGGAGAGTTAGAGAGAGAGAGAGAGATCTCATCGGGGAATCACTCTCATCGATTCGATGGGAGAGAGAGATGGTTCAGGAGCATTGAGAAGATGTAGCGATAACTAGTAGATACGAATCCATCGACCTTGAGGTATGTATCGACCCCTTAAGAACACGATACCATGAGACAAGGAGTGTTTTTCATTTTGATTCACTTGTTGTTAACACTACTCAAGATTCATGATTATATTTGACTCAATATCTCTAACACCATGAAATTTATAAACTAATAAAAGAAATAACACTGTTGCATTTTTCTTTTCTTCTTGCGCAGTGACTTAACGTTGTTGAACATCAAATAAATTTACTTATTTTTCCCTTATAACAACATAAAAATTTGTAGGTTCAAATTGCATTTATTCACGATTTTAGTTGCATGTTGTGGAAGATTATTATGATGGTTTTGTCTGCAAGCTAACGACACATTAGTCAATGTATGATTCACGTGATTTGAAGATACACACTAATTAAGCTATTTGTCTTAGCAAAAATAAATAAATAAATTACGACCGAAAGTGATGTAGGTAATGTATAAATTAAACTTCTCCCGAGTATCCACATGTGTGTGTCAACACTGTAAGCTAATTTGTATCTAGTAATATGATATCATGTAAGTAATTCATAATTTGCTTTATTATCGAGATCATATTATGCGACTCATTGGGGATGTTTTAATAAAATTTACAAGGTAATACTCTTATTTAAATTACCTTGCATTATCTGAAAATATTTAGTAAAGGTCTGCAAAAATGTAGAATGGAATATGATAATTAGAGTATTTATTTAAAATCCTGCTACCAACTGATTAAGGTCAACTTGTTTTATATAAAAAGGAATAACAGAAAATCCATTGAGTGTCTCAGTAATTGATGGTATGTTTCAAAAATAGTAATATCGATGATTGTGCTACTGAAATCTAATCCATGTATGGATGTGACATGTAAGGAAAATTTTATATTATGCTTAATTAATATAGGAATTTTTACCCGACAGACCCTATAGTCTTTGCCAATTGCCTCTACGACCTTTGAAACATCGTGATTCCTCCCTCGGCCCCGTAAACTTGCTCCTTCTTACCCCACGAACCCTACTGTTAAATTGACACATCTAGAGTTAACTTCCTTGGGTTAAAAACGAGTTAATCTAACCAATACACGATCGAACGGCTAGAATCAACCAAGAGAAGTCCTCCCTCCTCTAATAGCTTCTCCACATCGTCTCTTCCAACTCTCCGTCCTCATGAGGGCACTGACCGGGGATGGAGGAGGTGAGCGCGAGCGATCAGGCTTCCACAGGCAAAGGGAAGGAGGTTGGCGGTGGGAAGTGTAACAACCCCCAAAATGCTTAAGCCGGGTTGCTAGGTAGTAACCTCCTCACTTTTTATCCCACCCAGAAACTTCTTGTTCCACGGTGTGGGACTTTGTTTGGGGTTTTTACAACCTCCCCCACTTATATTCGCAACGTCCTCGTTGCGACATGGCACATCACTTCTTCCCAGTGACAGTGGCGGCTGCACGCTCCGGGTAGCCATTTCCTCCAACCTCTTGTAGGGGCGGCTCCACCTCTCGGGTAGCCCTTTCCACTGTCAGAGGGCGTTCGGCTCTGATACCATTTGTAACGTCCCGGGCTTAGATTCCCGGTCCGTTAACGGAGCATTACTGGCCCTAACAACCTCTTGGGATCGGGCCCATACGGGCCCACACCGTGGAACAAGAAGTTTCCGGGTGGGATAAAAAGTGAGGAGGTTACTACCTAGCAACCCGGCTTAAGCATTTTGGGGGTTGTTACAACCTCCCCCACTTATATTCGCAACATCCTCGTTGCGACATGGCTCATCACTTCTTCCCAGTGATAGTGGCGGCTTCATGCTCCGGGTAGCCATTTCCTCCAACCTCTTTGTAGGGGCGGCTCCACCTCTCGGGTAGCCCTTTCCACTATCAGAGGGCGTTCGGCTCTGATACCATTTGTAACGTCCTGGGCTTAGGTCCCCGGTCCGTTAATGGAGCATTACTGGCCCTAACAACCTCTTGGGATCGGGTCCATATGGACCCGATTAACCACCCCCAAAATGCTTAAGTCGGGTTGCTAGGTAGTAACCTCCTCACTTTTTATCCCACCCGGAAACTTCTTGTTCCACGGTGTGGGACTTTTTTTCAATTTTGGGGGGTGTTACAGGAAGGGTCGTGTTCTGGGTTGGGTTCCACCGGGGGGCTGGAGGGGACAAGGTTGGCGGGGGTCGAGGGGAGACGACCTGTGCTGGAGAAGGTGGAGGGGCTTTGGGTGACAACATGGGGATCAAGTGTCAGGGGCCTCGAAACGGCGGGAGGGTGGGGGGGCTTCTTCGAGCAATGGTGGCTGGGGGGTTCGAGATGGGGGAGAGACTCCCAGCATGCGGCGGGAGGGGGGTGGCACTGGGGCAGGGGGATGCTTGCACGCTTTGAGTTGGGCCGTAGGGTGGGGGGGTGGGGGGGGGGGCTCGTGCGACCGACAGTTGAGGGGCTTCGAGCTGGGGTGGAGAGGGGGGGGGGTTAGAGCTGGGGGGGGGGGGGGGGGCTCGCATGTCCGGCAAGGAGGGTGGCTTCGAGTTGGGGTGGTGGGCAGGGCCTCGCGCGACCGGTTGGGAGGGGGGCTTTGAGATGGGGGAGGCAGCGGGTAAGGGAGGGGCTCCGAGCGTGGGGGGGGGGGGGTGGGCATGCTTCGCGCGACTAGTGGGGAGGGTGGCTTCGGGCAGGGGGAGGCAGTGGGCGGGGGAAGGGGAGGGGGCCTTCAAGCAGGGAGGCGGCGGGCGGGGGAGATGGAGGGGCTGACGTGGGTGAGGGAGTTGCACTTATAGTAATTTTCATAAATAAAATGGGTATAATGTAAAGGAAGATAACATAATCTGGTTACTTTTAACGGTCAAATAGATGTGGATTAACCACAAGATCTGTAGGGTAAAGGTTAAGAATTTTACGGGTCGAGGGAAGAATTACGATGTTTCAAAGGTCGTAGAGGTAATTGGCAAAGATTATAGAATCTGCCGGGTAAAAAACCATTAATATAAATCCGTTCTGTTTATGTTGAGATTAGGATAAAAATAGAACACAAGTATTTTTTATTTTGTAACCGACGTTATGTTTTACCCACATAATTGTCATGAACCATACATTATACTTATTATATATAAGTATTATATACAAAACCACCTTAATCAAAGTACGCAAACACCAAGATTATTTTATTTCCTGCAGTGATATGCAATCTTCACATTGCATTCAATACAAGGTTGGAATCGATAGAAAGGAACAAGCTCGAAAAAAGGGGGCAATTATTGTTCACAAGGTAATATTAAATTACCTTCTAAGATTTGAAGATAACCATAAGATTTTGACACCGATCTGAAGGGGTCGTAAATTGTAAGGGTCTAAAGGGCCAACGCTTTCTGAGAACGTGGGGGCAAAAGATAAGTCATCTACAATTGTAGCTACAATATCATGTATGTCATATTCTTGGACCACTTGTGCTGGCAGTAAAGGCATCAAAGCCAACAAACCACCAAAGCTGTTTGAAGATTTAACAATTAAGATAACTTTAATCACTAAACAAATCAAGGGTATATGTACAATTATGAAAATACTACTGTATATATGTGCAATTATGGCAATGTTATGGTATTATGCAAGTGTTATGATTGTAATGGCCGTAATTATGGAAAATTACAAGGGTACACGTGAAAATATAAAATTGTTAAGACATATATGAAAACGTGAAAAACTTTAAGAGTATAAATGAAACTATGGCTTCAATGGATCAATTTAAAAGAAACATACCCTTCGAATGTATGTTTTTGTGATGTATGAGTCAGATAATGACAGTATATGAGAACAATTTAGATATCATATGCAACAAGATAAATGTGAAATTGTATAGCTATGATTGTTATGTGCATGCATGTAAGAGGTTATGTTTATACCGTTTTAAAATATCATAGAGAGACTTGTTTTTCACGCTAGCCTGCTTGACCCCAATTCGACACATATTGAACGTTAGACTCATAACATGCGTTGTTATTTTTCAGTGGAACACAGACATTGATTATTTCCAGTTAAGGTGAACTACCCATATTCGTGAAGTGAACCCATACAGACCACTGATGGCTCGTTTATGAAAGAATGCCGCTATGCCCACTAGAACACTTGTTGTATTGCTTTAATGGTTAAACCCTTTTTGCAATGTTATCCATGATGGAGTTGTAATAAGAGAATTACTAAGTTGACCGAACTTTATTTTAAAATATTATATTTCTCTGCTTATTATTTACCATACATTAACTCGGTAACAGTCTGCTCAAGCGAGCAAATGTTTCATGCTTTTGCCGGTCAACCCGACCCGTTCCCTTACACTATGTCCTAGAATCTTAGTTCGTAGCTCGATAATTACATATATTATATTTTCTTTATTATTGTTTGATAGAATTACTAATGTATTTCTAAATATAAGATTACGTGGAAAGAAAGTCATCGACCATCACTATTATCATAGTGACGAGGACGAAGATGACAATGAAGATGAGGAGCAACCTAGGTCGCGATGCAGTGGCCAATTTGTCACGGAGTTGTCATCCGCTAGAGGTATGTCGAGGCGGAGGAGAGAGAAGAGAGAGAAGTTAAAGCCGGAGAAGGAAAGAAAAAGGGATGTGCATCCTTCATCGATGGAAGAAGTGAAGGATTTGATATTCGATGGCATGTAGTACTATGTAACTTATATTTTAGTATTCACAACTCGTTGTCATTAACATAATGGTCCTATTTTCAAATTGTTCTTGTGATATATTGTGTTGTGGCATACGCGAATGTGAAACACTTTGTGATACTTGATTTGTGAATGTGGATATGCTTGTGATTCTTGATTGTGAATGTGGATATACTTGTGATGCTTGACTGTGAATTTAGATTATATAGAATTGTTTATTCTTGTACATGTAGAAATTTTATATGCTTGTACATGTATGTCATCGTGAGGGAAGCACAAAACTGAACCAGGTAATGAGTTTTTTGTTTTGGTATCAGAAAATGCAACTACATGTAGTCACCTATGTAATCATATTTGGTGCCTTTTTTATATATTGGAAGCATCTATTACGAGCACATGGGACCACTGTACTCGCACAATATGAGAACAATATGATCACAATGTGGTTGTAATCATTTTTACGCCCACGGTGCAACTACAATCTTTTCGACTACTTTTAGTCGCATAGTCCAATATGAATTACGAGCACATGGGACCACTGTGCTCGCACAATATGATCACAATGTGGTTGTAATCGTTTTTGCGACCACGGTGCAACCACAACCTTTTCGACTACTTTTAGTCGCATATGTCCAATACGAATTACGAGCACATGGACCACTGTGCTCACACAAATATGAGAACAATATGATCACAATGTGGTTGTAATCGTTTTTGCACCCATGGTGCAACCACAACCTTTTCGACTACTTTTAGTCACATATGTCCAATACGACCACATTACGATTATAATGCGAGCAGGATGGGGTACAATTTCTTGCAGTGATTGTACCTTTGCTAATGGTGTTACTAAAATTCTATGCCTGGAAATTCTTTTACATGATTTGGGCATAAAAATTGATATGCCAATGAAAATATTTTGGGACAACAAAACAATGTGGAGATCAACACACATTTTATTCGTGAGAAGATTGATGTGAGGGAGGTGTGTCTTCCTTATATGCAATTCGACTATCAAGTTGTGGATCTCTTCAGTAAAGGGCTATCTATGGTGCAATTCAAGATGAATGTAGGCAAGTTGGGTATGGTTCACATGCATGCCAACTCGAGGGAGAGTGTTGAGTTGGACATATGTTTATATGGGTAAATAGATCTTTGGATGAGAGACTGTTTATCCATTCCTCTATATATTGTACTTGTCCCATCTCTTTGTTATTTTAACATAGTGAAGGGTGTCCTAATCTCATGTAAGGGAAATCAGGGATTGTGTGCTCTTGTTTTTTCCTCATAGTATGAGTTTCCACGTAAATTTCGAAGTTCTTGGTGTGATCTAAATGGTTGATCCTTGCTTATTTTCTACGATCCCAATTTGACATCGCATGTTAAATGACAATTACAATGACATTAAACTAAAGAGGTTGCAGATGTAATGTAAATTGGAATAAGAAATGAGTTGTCAATTTCAACATTTTATCTTATTCTCAATTTTTTAGAGCTAATGCATAATGTTGCATACCAATAAGCATGAAAGGAAATATCGGCGATATATCGGCGATATATCACCGATATATTGATATCGACATGGAACCGATATGGGCACCGATATGGTTATATATCCCGCTTTTCAGGCATTTTCTTCACAAAAGCTCGTCGATATGGGCGATATTTCGACGATATATGGTCGATATATCGCCGAAATATCGTATCGATATGATATTGAAACGATATCGATATTGATACAGCCTTCCATGCCAATAAGTTAAGCGACATGTCATGTGTAAATGAAAATTGTGGATGGAGGTTAGATATATGTACGTATATATGTATGTATATGTGCAGATAACAAATCAGATCAGATTTCGATAATTGCGATCCAATTCAAAAAACGATAAAATCAAATCAATTTAATCCAATAAAGTTTTGAATAGGACTGAATTATGGATTTTATGCGAACTATATACACCTCCAAGTAAAATCACAAAAAAAGTCATCTCCTTAACATTTCAGACATTCAATTATCTACTAAACAGTGAAACTTCTGAGATATTTAAATTTTGTCGAATTTCGATCAAATTTCAATTCGACGAGTGATCCAAATTCGACAAAAATGATCAATATTTAAGTCTTTAAGGGGGTGTTTGGATAATGGGTTTAGGTGGGTTAAACTGGTTGCAGGTAACCCATTTTTGGGTTTTGGTGTTTGGATAGAGGGTTAAACTGGGGGTGGGTTAGAAGTGGGTTTATTATGATATGATTGTATTGGAGTTTGAAAAAGTGAGTAGTTATTGTGATGTGATTGTATTGGAGTTTGAAAAAGTGAGTAGAAGTGGAGTAGTTTATATTTTTTAGATGAGATGATGGTATAATATATTATTTTTTGATAGGATTGATGATGTAAAATTTATTTTTTAAATTTTTTAAAAAGGGAATAAAGTGGGGCCCACGAGGAGGGAGAAAACATGAGTTAGGGGTTTAACCTTGTACACACTCTAAGGTTACCGAGAACGATATTTAAGGCCGCGATTTAAAGTAAAACACGAATGAACATCCGAATGGTCAATACAAATATCATCAGTACGAAATGGGTCCAACTCAACACCACGTATCCTGATGATATAATATGCATTACACGTAAGCACGGGAGGTGCTCGAGCCGAAATCGATACTATCCACGAGGACGTAGTAGTGGTCTAACTGAATCGATACAAACCTCTCGGTCTAACTGAATCGATACAAACCTCTCGTACCAAAGTGGAGGAACAGTTAAACGACACTGTCACACCCCATACCTTCCCTTCTATATTTATATTTAAAGCCGTCTATTGACCCTTCACCGTTACTTCAGTTCCCCTTCCTCTCCACCCAAGGACTCATCTCTCTCTCTCTGTCGTTCCTCTCCTCTCCTCTCCTCTTGTCTCGTCTCTATAAGAAGCAGAGAATCGCCATCCACCACCCATCAAAGCAGACACATACAGAGAAAGAGAGAGAGAGAGGGAGAGAGAGAGAGCAACAAACATGAGGGGCTCTCCTTCTCTCTTTCAACATATGGGTTCTTCCCATCGCCTCACTCTCACCGGCGCCGTGCTCCTGTCTTTCCTCCTGCTTGCCACCGTGTTTCTGGTCACCGACCACGGCGATTTTTCCCTTTCTTTCCGGGCCGCTCCGCCCTCCCCCTCGTATTCTGCTCCGCCGCCTCTGACTGATGCGCCGCGTGGCGGTAGCCTTACGCGCCACATGCCCGTCTACGTTGCAGACTCGCCTGCACCTGCATCTCTCCCCGTAAGTTTATAATTTTTTTATTAGTTCGTTATGTCATGGACAGCTGTCTCTTTAATCGCATGCATGCTTCTTTTCTTTACCCCTTATTAAATATTCGTAAAAAATAATATATTAATTTTATTAGGAAAATTCCTTCGTGATGCAATATTTTTTATATATAATTGATGGGGGAGAATCGGCAGTTGATTTAACGAGTATCGTGATATTCGGGGAAGAGAGAATATTGATAATATTTTGAAATTTCTGTCATAGTTGTTATTTGTTTGTCATCATAGTCAGTGCTCCCCACACTTATACGTCAGTCAATCTGTCTCATTACTGCTGTTCCCGTTCTTGAATAGTAATAAATGTTATTGGGTTTATTACTCTTATTAGGAATGGTATCAAGCAGTATCCCTGATAGTTAATGGTTGATCGTAGTCCTATTCATGATAATTAATGGCGTCCCTGTTGGGAAGGTGCCCATCTGTAAATGGTACGTGCATAGCTATTAATTAGCATGGATCAAAATCTGTTGAATAATGCATGCATTGCAATTCAACAGACAATAATTTTGAAGTGCAAGCCAACGTAAGTGGTACCCATCTTTTGGTAAATTGAAAAACTTGTCAACATCTTTTTACTCGGCGGATAAACAAACTTAAGCACGGCAACGAGGAAGTCACTGCATTTCTCCTTTGATTTCAATGTTGTTGTTTTTCTTTTGGGTAACGAGGAAATTTGTAATTAATTTAGTTCACGTTTTGTTTAGTTTGGGAATTTAAGACGAATAAATTCTGAAGGATGCGTTTTTCTATGAAGTGGCTTCCGTGTGAAATAATAGTTTTACATTTTTCTGCTGGGATTAGTTAATCGCGAGATTTAAATCACCAAATCATGTTTGTAGAACTTGATGAGGGCCTAATCGGTGTATCCTCTACTTCTACAAATGAATGGTAATATATCTGTGATTGTTTTTGTTCCAGCAGTTCTGCAAGTACCCGTGGGTACACGATACCCATTCAAATAGTTCGGGCACCCATTAGAACTAGTTACCCATTGGAACTGGCCATGTCGATATGTTGACCCGGTAATTATGAGTCAGGACGGGTTATGATTGAATGGGTTGGCTATCTGTCCCATGAACACCCCTGTGAGGAAGAAAAATGTGATTATGTGGAAGGGGGAAACACATCCCGACTTGTCACTTTTGTGTTATGTTTCATTAGACTTAGGACCATGATTGGTGTGTATTTGTATGGAAATGACAACACCATTAATCCCATCAATCCATTTTCTCACATTTTTGTCATTTACGGTCCCAAGCACATAGCCTCAATCACCTTCGACGTTGGCTAGTAGCATCTTTCTTCAACATCATGTCCTTATCCTTGCCCATCTATGATGTTGGAAATTAAATGTTCTAATATATAACTTGACGACCACATTGATTTGCATCCTCTGCTAGGTGGATGTCACAATCGTCCTTTGCCCCAACGACATTAAGGATCTTAACGTTGACCTTGGACTTGGTAAATTAATGGATTATTACCAACCTCAATCTCATTTGTTTCAGCATCTACCCTTTGCAGCAAGAAGGACAAACGTTCCTAACCTCGAGAACCATATAACTTGGTGGATGGGCCCATCCACAATTATAGCCTCGACGGGTTCCAACATGGTGAACCTTAACCCTCTTCAGCCTAGCAAACCAAAACAACATCATCAGCGCATTGCATTCGATATGTCAATTGATAGTGGGTTATGCAAAATTTCTATAATCATATCTAACTTTGAAGTCTTCCATTCATGTGGTGCAATAATCTTATGCACATCTCATGTAACCTCAACAACTAGCATTGATGAACTTTCAATGCATATTGGGGGAGTTTGGGTATAGAGCCTATTGGACACCAAGGATGTCAAAAGTGCATAATACCCCTAGAAAATTACTCCAATCTTTCGAAATTTGTGGAAAGGCTCACCAAGCATGTTCTAACATAGCCTTGGCCCCTTATAACTCTAGCCTTGATATATATGAAAGGTGCATAGCCTTGGCCCCTTATAACTCTAGCCTTGATATACATGAAATGTGCACAAGAGAGATACAAATGGTTAGATCAACTATGGCGTTGAACAATGCCTAAGGCGTTATAAGGATCTAAACTCCTTCGATCATTGTAAAATATACTTCGAATGATATTCACTCACGGATTTAGATTTAACAAATAGTATCTTGATAAGTCATGAATGATAGTTTCGTATTCAACTCGTAGATAGTTATTAGATAGATTAATGCTTGTCAAAGATATGAATGCCCAGCATTTGCCCAGCCATGGTGTCGTTGTTTGTGGGCACCTTGAGGACATCATCCTCCAAGTTTATCTGTATCGACCTTGCAATGATCTTGTTGATCACATTCATGGGAATTTTGTAGAGGAATTTGGATCTAACCACGTAGTGTATTGATAAGTCATGAATAATAGTTCAGTATTTGATTCTTATATTTAAAATCTAGTAGACTTACACTTGTTTAGGGAGTGAATATCCATCATATACCTAATCTTGGCATGTTTGATAGGCATCTTGGAGGCAACACCCTACAAATTTGTGTATTTCGACCTTACAATGACCTTGTTGATAATGTTTACGGCTTACAATGACCGTGTCGATAATGTTTAGGGACACTAACCTGACCTTAACTCCATCTTCATTGACTTTGATTGAGGATATCGCATATCATGTTATTCTTCATCAACCTTGCTTAGGATCACCGTGTGTCGATCTCAATTATGTTAATGTTACCATGAGGACAGTGCCTACTCATCTTGTCATTGTCGACAAAGATTGGAAACACTACCCATTGAGTTTGCATCGACCTTACCTCGAGGGCATCACCTATCAAGCATGACTTTGTTGATCTTAACTCAAGGTACTACTTATATAGTCTATCTTTGCTAATTTTTCTTTGAATTCGATTACTTTATTCACAAGCATTGTCCCCAAGTCCACCAACATCTATGATGTTGATCTCATCATGTAATTATTGAATAATATCTAACTATATAGGTCATAGCATGGGTAGTATACATGGTCAATTTTCAGTGGTTCTTATCGTAGTTGTGATGGGCTTCTATCTTAGTGAGTGTCCTTCGTTTAGCTGTTTCATAATTACTAATCCATGGGATGTTTGAGGGAAGAGGCTTCCGGCCAAAAGAGAAGTAGAAGGGCCCTCCTCTTGTAATTTGAGAGACATATCGGCTGAGAGGAAAGGTCACATTTGGGGCATCAATGATGCTTTTTGTTAGGGCTTCTGATGAATACCCATTTCATCACCTTTATTCTATCATTTTGACCTTAAAAATCATAGATAATGCATGTAAATAACACCAATTTGTGTAAATTATCATATGTTATTTATTCCATTTATTGTATATACAATATTATTTTTAATGCTAAAATTATAAAGAAAAAAAGAATAAAATACCAAAGGTATTTTATGACCTTAAACCTCGATATCTAGGCATCTTGATGACATGATCGACAATGAATAAAGTATGGGGAGATAATGGTCATTACTACCTTAAAAATGTCATTTATTTATTCATCGTTAATTCATTTTTGACACCAATTTTATTTTCTACTTTTTATACATAAAATACAAAAACTTTATACGTGGAAGTTGTAGATAATATATATACACGCAAAATCTATTTCATATAAAAAATATATAGTGTTCATTTTATACTCTAAATAAAAAGCCAAAATTCCAATTTTCCAGATGCATATCTCCCAAATACAAACTCAAAATGTATCAAAATTCACATCTAATTAAATATAATTTTTAATGTGCTATTTAATGAAGGTGATTTCATTTTTCTTGAAGTTAAGGTGTGAAAATTAGGTTTTGGACTCTATTGTACAATATATCCAAATAAAATATTCATTTTTTTTATTATGTATTATCTTAATAATTTATATTTTAATAATTTTGAAATATTATTTATAATATATTTACATATTTAGAACACAATAAAACCATAAAGGAAACATAAAAAATAAAATAATATACTAAAATACATATATAAATATACAATACATATAACTATATAATATACATCGATATTTCATTAAGTATACATATTATATCAGAAAAATAAAATAAAAATATATTTGTATATGAAAATAAGTTACAAATATATAAAATAAAAAAAATAAAAAAATGCAAAATAAAATAAATGTATAAAACATAGAAGAATATACCTATAGATAAATCCCTAAGAATTAATTTGTAAAAATAGTTTAGAAATAAAAATCATATTAAAATAGTACAGAAAATAATAAACAATTTTATTTTATATCGTAAATTTAAAAAATCGTTTATTATTTGTTTTTTAATTTATACATAACTTTAGGTCTAATTTTTTCTGGTTGGTCCATGTGGACCAACTAGGCTGCTTCTACAGTTGACCTCAGTCAACTCTCTGACTGAGATCCTAGGGGTGTTAGAATTCGATTTTGATCGTTTTTCTCGATTTTCCCCCAAGGATTTATGCATCCGCTTGGGTTGATTCCTTCATCGACTTTTTGCCTTGATCCATCTTCTTTCATGAAGTGGTGTCTCCTCGATCCATGGGTCGCTAACACGCTCACATCCCCTCGATCTTCAGCCCATGTTGACCACCTGTACAAAACCAAGTCCACCTCCTCCATTAGAGGTTTGAATCACTTTTGGTCTACCTTGGCTCCCTCATCGTGTGCTCTGGATTGTAGGAGGGTGACAATCTCCTCTCCAACTACTTTGAAGCAAGGTTAGATGGGTTTAAGGCCAGTTCCACCGATCCTCATCGTGCATCGTCATCGTGAGGTCACTTTATGGCCCAGTGCCACTCGAGCTAATTTCTTTTTCATTTTAGTTAATATTTAGCAGTAGGATTTGTTTCGTGCACTTAGGTTTGATTTTTGTCTACTAATTTAGCGTAATCATTAAGAATCGTAGTTCGTCGGAGGATAGCTCCGAAGAATCACCCATCTTGTTTCCGACCATCTCTGACCACGCTACCAACTCCACTTCATTCCTCGTTGCCTTTCGATCATTCCTACCCACTTTATTTACCTAGATCAGCCCGTGATTAGAAGATCAACTCCCCCTTCTCCACCTTCCATCGGTGAGCTTTGCCGCAACGCACCCAACTCCATTCCTCCATGAAACACCTCTGTCTCCATCATTTTTCCTTTCTTGTGCTAACCCTGTAGGTGACAGAGTGTGATGGGATTAAGGCATTTTTGGGTCGTAAGAACAAACTCAAGGTAGCTCGAGCTCCAAGGGTTCCATCAACAATCCCCTGGACATTTTGGAGCTACCTGGACCATCGCCGAAGTAGCATGAACGATTAGAGTCTACTGGAGGTGCGCTTGGAAGTCGGAGATGTGTGCTGGACCTGATTGAAACTCACCCAAGGTGAGTTCTTCCTCAGTTCCTCCTCCACCTTAAAGGACCGTTCGATCAGCCCAGTTCTTCCCAAGGAGAAGTAGCCATTGGCTGCTTCATCACATCCGTCCGATCAGCCGTTGAGATTTAATCCGAGCTATCCATTGTGAAGCGTCATCGTGAAGCATGTGCGCGACACCTATATTAGTGAATAAAATTCAGCCATTCACTAGCGCTATATAGGGGGTATTTTGCAATCTTCATCCCCCATTTTTTGTATTTAATATTTAATCTAGAAACATTCATTTGTCATTTATATATTTTTGAAATATTTGCAAACAAGCCCTTGAACTATTTTTATTTGCAAAGAAGTCCATGCCAGCTCACATCATGTGTGCTCCAACGTGAGGTGGGCATTTTGCCTGTAAACTCCTATGATTTTTGTTTTTCATATTAGTTCAAAAGCTTTATAATTCAGTTAGAATATTTTGGAAAAATTGCATGTTCAACTCTGTGCTTTAAATTCTTTACATATTTGCCCATGTTAGTACATGCATTTTGTTTATTTTTTCTATTTATTAAATATCGTAATTGTGCTTGAAAAATTACCAAAAAAATAAGCTCTTGTTGTAATATATTTTCATGATATATTTTTTGTACTTGCAATTTAGGACTTTTTAGTATTTATTTAAAATAAAAGAGTACAATTTTGCCCTATTTGTTGTATAATATACCAAAAAGGTCTATAATTGCTTTGAAAAATTCCGCCACAAATATATTTTATTTATTTAAGTCTTTTGAACCTTCATACCAAAAATTGCTAATAATAGAAAAATAAAACTCTTAAAAATTAAAAAGATCCAAAATCCTTTATAAAAATATAAAAAATTGAAAAAACACCAAAAATACCATTTTCTATTTTATGCATCCGCTTGTGTTGATTTCTTCATCGGCTTTTTGCCATGATCCATCTTCTTTCATGCGGTGGTGTCTCCTCGATCCATGGGTCGCTGACAGGCTCACATCCCCTCGATCTTCAGCCCTTATTGACCACTTGTACAAAACCAAGTCCACCTCCTCCATTCGAGGTCTGAATCACTTTTGGCCTGCCTTGGCTCCCTCATCGTGTGCTCCTGATTGTAGTAGGGTGACAACCTCCTTTCCAGCTACTTTGAAGCAAGGTCAGACGGGTTGAAGGCCGGTTCCACCGATCGCCATCGTGCATCGTCATCGTGAGATCCACTTTATAGCCCAGTGCCGCTCGAGATAATTTCTTTTTCATTTTAGTTAATGTTTAGCAGTAGGATTTATTTCGTGCACTTAAGTTTGATTTTCGTCTACTAATTTAGTGTAATCATTAAGAATTGTAGTTCGTCGGAGGCTAGCTCCGGTGAATCACCCATCTTGTTTCCGACCATCTTCGACCCCTCTACCAACTCCACTTCATTCCCCGTTGCCTTCCGATCATTCCTACCCACTTCATTCACCTAGATCAGCCCGTGATCGGAAGATCAACTCCCCCTTCTCTGCCTTCCACCGGTGAGCTTTACCGCAACGCACCCAACTCCATTCCGCCACGAAAACACCTCTGTCCCCATCGTTTTTCTTTTCTTGTGCTAACCCTGTAGGTGACAGAGCATGATGGGATTAAGGCATTTTTGGGTCACAAGAACAACTCAAGGTAGCTCGAGCTCCAAGGGTTCCATCAGCAATCCCCTGGAGATTTTGGAGCTACCAGAACCCTCGCCGAAGCAACAGGAATGATTGGAGTCTACTGGAGGTGCGCTTGGAGGTCGGAGATGTGAGCTGGACCTGATTGAAACTCACCAAAGGCGAGTTCTTCCACAGTTCCTCCTCCACCATAAAGGACCGTTTGATCAACCATGTTCTTCCCAAGGAGAAGTAGCCATTGGATGTGCTTCATCACACTCGTCCGATCAGCCGCTGAGATTTAATCCTAGCTATCCATCGCGAAGCATCATCGTGAAGCCTGGGAGCGACACCTATATTTGCGAACAAAATCCAGCCATTCACCAATGCTATATAGGGGGTATTTTGCAATCTTCATCCCCAATTTTTTGTATTTAATATTTAATCTAGAAACATTCATTTGTCATTTATATATTTTTGAAATATTTGCAAACAAGTCCCTGAACTATTTTTATTTGCAAAGTAGCCCATGCTAGCTCACATCACGTGTGCTCCAACGTGAGGTAGGCATTTTGCAGGTAAACTCCTACGATTTTTTGTTTTTCATATTATTCCAAAAGCTTTTTTATTTAGTTATAATATTTTGGAAAAATTGCTTGTTCAACTTTGTGCTTTAAATTCTTTACATATTTTCCCATGTTAGTACATGCATTTTGTTTATTTTTTCTATTTATTAAATATCGTAGTTGTGCTAAAAAATTACTAAAAAATAGGGTTAAGCTCCTGTTGTAATATATTTTTATGACATATTTTTGTATTTGCAATTTAGGACTTTTCGGTATTTATTTAAAATAAAAGAGCACAATTTTGCCCTGTTTGTTGTATAATATACCAAAAAAGTATATATTTGCTTTGAAAAATTCTACCAAAAATATATTTTATTTATTTAAGTATTTTGAACCTTCATTCCAAAAATTGCTAAAAATAGAAAATGAAAACTCTGAAAAATTAAGAAGATCCAAAATCCTTCATAAAAATATAAAAAATTGCTAAAAATCACCAAAAAAACCATTTTCTATTTTATGTATCCGCTTGGGTTGATTCCTTCATCAACCTTTTGCCTTGATCCATCCTCTTTCATGTGGTGGTGTCTTCTCGATCCATGGGTTGTTGACACGCTCACATCCCCTCGATCTTTAGCCTTTGTTGACCACCTGTACAAAACTAAGTCCACCTCCTCCATTCGAGGTCTGAACCACTTTTGGCCTGCCATGGCTCCCTCATCATGTGCTCCAGATTGTAGTAGGATGACAACCTCCTCTCTAGATACTTTAAAGAAAGGTCAGACGGGTTGAAGGTCGGTTCCACCGATCCCCATCGTGCATCATCATCGTGAGGTCCACTTTATGTCCCAGTGCCGCTCGAGGTAATTTCTTTTTCATTTTAGTTAATGTTTAGCAGTAGGATTTATTTCGTGCACTTAGGTTTGATTTTCGTCTACTAATTTAGCGTAATCACTAAGAATCGTAGTTTGTCAGAGGGTAGCTCCGGTGAATCACCCGTCTTGTTTCCGACCATCTCCGACCCCGCTACCAACACCACTTCATTCCTCGTTGCCTTCCGATCATTTCTACCCACTTCATTTACTTAGATCAACCCGTGATCGGAAGATCAACTCCCCATTCTCCGCCTTCCACCGGTGAGCTTTGCCGCAACGCACCCAACTCCATTCCGCCACGAAAACACCTCTACCCCCATCGTTTTTCTTTTCTTGTGCTAACCCTGTAGGTGACAGAGCATGATGAGATTAAGGCATTTTTGTGTCGCAAGAACAACTCAAGGTAGCTCGAGCTCCAAGGGTTCCATCAACAATCCAAGAGACATTTTGGAGCTACCAGGACCATCGCCGAAGCAACAAGAATGATAGGAGTCTACTGGAGGTGTGCTTGGATGTCGGAGATGTGAGCTGGACCTGATTGAAACGAACCCAAGGCGAGTTCTTCCACAGTTCCTCCTCCACTTTAAAGGACCGTTCGATCAACCCAGTTCTTCCCTAGGAGAAGTAGCCATTGCATGTGCTTCATCACATCCGTCCGATCAGCCGCTGAGATTTAATCCTAACTATCCATCGCGAAGCGTCATCGTGAAGCATGGGAGCGACACCTATATTAGTGAACAAAATCCAGCCATTCACCAGCGCTATATAGGGGGTATTTTGCAATCTTCATCCTCCATTTTTTGTATTTAATATTTAATCTAGAAACATTCATTTGTCATTTATATATTTTTGAAATATTTGCAAACAAGCTTCTGAACTATTTTTATTTGCAAAGTAGTCCATGCAAGCGCACATCACGTGTGCTCCAACGTGAGGTGGGCATTTTGCACGTAAACTCCTGTAATTTTTTGTTTTTCATATTAGTCCAAAAGCTTTTTTATTCAGTTATAATACTTTGAAAAAATTGCATGTTCAACTTTGTGCTTTAAATTCTTTACATATTTGCCCATGCTAGTACATGCATTTTGTTTATTTTTTCTATTTATTAAATATCGTAGTTGTGCTCAAAAAATTACTAAAAAATAGGGTTAAGCTCCTGTTGTAATATAGTTTTACGACATATTTTTGTATTTGCAAGTTAGGACTTTTCTGTATTTATTTAAAATAAAAGAGCACAATTTTCCCTATTTGTTGTATAATATACCAAAAAAGTATATAATCGCTTTGAAAAATTCCCCCAAAATATTTTTTTTATTTAAGTAATTTGAACCTTCATATCAAAAATCACTAAAAATAGAAAAAGAAAACTCTTAAAAATTAAAAAGATCCAAAATTCCTAAAAACACCAAAATACCATTTTCTATTTTTTAAATTTTATTAATATTATTTTCTATATATTAAAATTGATTTGAAGATTTCGGACCTTATTTGATATTTTCAATATTCAAATTAATTCTACTTATTTTTTTATATAAAATTAGCAAAAATCCTTAAAAATCACAAATAGTAAAAATTATCTAAAACCCTTAAATATTTACTTTTGTAATTTTATTTTTTAATTATATTTATATTTATATTAGCCGATATTGTATATATAACCTTACATATCTTATATATATTATTATAAAAAACATAAAAGAAAATAAAAATATATAAAATTAAAAACAATTAAAAATTATAAAATTAAAAACTAAAAATATATATAAAATAAAAAACACACAAAATACAAAGATAATAAGAAACATACATTTTTGCATTCACTTGCTCCATTTTCCCGTTTGCTTCATGTGTTCAACCTTTACATACTTGCACACTATACACATCTATTGTAGATTAACTCCATATGTTTTACTTTTCATTGATTAATTCTTATTATGGATTAATTGTTGATTTTTTGGGATTTCGTGAGAGATCATTTCAGTGACATTGTATTTCTCGCCTTGTGTAGACTACTTTGGACCCTCGCAAAATCCCGGTTATCAAATGGCATCAGTACTGGGGAGAAACGTCGCGTAGATTGGCTTTATTTGATTGTGCCTTCTTGTATCTATTTTCTTTTTATTTATTTTTATTTTATTTTGATATTATTGTTGAATTGTCTAATCACCTCTTCCTTGTTTGTATTTATTGTGAGGACCGTAGATCGAGGGAGGTACTGTACTAGGAGCACCTACGCACCCACATGAAGCGAAGGTGACTTTCTGACCTAGCATCAAAGGACTTGGAGGAATTTTGAAGACAAAGTTTTTGTGCATTTATTTATTTATTTTATTTGTAATTCAAAGTGAGAGAGAGACTGTTAATTTGTAATATGTAGGACTCTCAGAACACTCTACACTTCACGAGATCCGCTGTCTGAGGGATTATTCCCTTGGGGGCCTCATCGATTTTACTGTCATTTTCATCACCTTTTCATTTTATTTGTTTTATGAGTTTTTGCTTTTCTTTATTTTTGTGATTGAGCCCTAGCATATGATTGATTGACGATAGATTAAGGTGGAGCACTTAATTACCATTGCATGTACTTATAGTCTCGTTTGGACTTAGTAAAATTTTGAATTGCTCTTCACTTAGTCTCAGAACCGTGCATCGCTAGAGTCTTGCATACGACGCTTGTAGGATCCACTGTGATGGACACTGACGAGCCTTCATGATCGGACCCTTTGGTTCTATTCTAAGTGATTAGTATTTTGTTCTTCATGCTAATAGTTATTATAATCTAGGACCATTTGATCGGCTTACATTTGCGTATAGATAGGTTTCAATTTTACCTAACATCCTTGCGTGTAGAGAGCTGGAGGCAAGAGGATCCTTTATGATTGAGCATTCATCATTGATTTTTCACTTGAATTGCTTTTCTGACTCTCTCCCTCTGATTTTGACCACCTAGGCTGCTAAAGGAATTGACTCTTTGATAGGCTCATGCATTCTTATTAAAAATACGAAAAGGTGATAATCAATAAAATTGGGACGGCTAATACTACTTGACCCTAAAATAAATCAAAAAGAAAAACATTTGTCTTGGGGAGAGGAACCCCATCATTGTATTCGTTTTAATTTTCTCACATATTCACTAAGGTTAGTACCCAATTCGAGGTCTCCTAAGTGCTTGTACAATTTTTTTGTATTCTCCCCTAACTCTAAAACAAACAAAGATAAAAAGACCGAACTTTTACGGTATTCACTGAGTTGAATAGGTGAATTGAGGGGTTTGGTTTCAGTAGAGTTGTTTGTGATTGTTTGTATGCATCCTTGATGTTCACTATGCATTTGCACCTTTTTCTGACATCTCTTGATTTGACCCTCATGTTTTTCCGATCGCTTCCTTTTACTTCGGAGACGGCCAACTGGAGTACATTTTATCTGAATCTTTGCGGATCCCTCATACCCTCCAGTCACTCTACCTTCATTTTTCTAAGAGAACTTTGTTCCAGACTTTTGTACATATCTGCCTAACCCACTATTTCAGGCATTAGATGATGAGTTTGACTTACAACCACCATCGCCCTCACATATTGACAATCCTATTTTTAGGAGGACGTTGCTCCGAAGATGGATTTTTGTCCACACCCACCACCCTCATTCCACTCACCTGATGTTGAGATTTTGGACTTTGCTCCGGAGATGGATTTCCACGCCCACCACCCTCATTCTACTCACCCAATATTGAGATTTTCGACACATCTCATGAAGATCACACTTGAGATCTTGACTCAGATGATGGAGCATATGAGATAGGATAGATAGCCTTAATAGCCTAAATGAGTACCCCATTGACACTTCATCATTTGGCGATATGGATTCATTTGAGGACACCCGTGAGAGCTTGCAAATGGTCCAAAAATACAAAAAAAATGAGAAAAACTCAAAAATCCAAAAGAATTTGGGAGACACCTTGTTGATTGAAACTGTGAGAAGAGGGCTTACCTGTAAGATCATTTGCTCACACATTCACTCATCCATGTCTCACCTTTGACCCTAAGGACAACACTGTACAGACTGCTCTTAGTCATCCTTGTGTAGTGTAGATGATGATTTTGACCTCCTTCCATGTATGGAGGATCCAAAAATTCAAAAAATGTTGACTGAACATAAAGTGGTGGCTTCTATTCATGAGATCATTGATGCCCCCATTTCGTCAGGCTATGAACCATTTATCTGCTCATCAACCCAAGAAGAGAAAGCGAAGGAGCAGATCTGAGCATCATATCTTGATCATGGCCACTACCGACACCATCACCCACCGCCCTTCTTCTAAAAAAGGGAACACTGCTACACCATTCATTAGTTGTACCTTCTTTGACTATTCATGTGTTCACACTCTCCTTGACGGTGGTGATTCAATTAGCATAATACCCTTCTCATTGGTACAATCTCTTCACTAAAAGCCTCTCAAGAAACCAAGGTGATTGTTCAATTTCCTAATGTATCAATATAGAGATCGAAGGGTAATCTAGAGAACATTGTCATTTGGATTTAGAGCATGAGCTACACTACCAATTTTGTTGTATTGCCCTGGGAGACCTCCACCACTGGGGAGCATTCTCCCACAATCCTAGGGTAACCCTTTCTCTCCTCTGCGAGGGTCGTTATTGATTATGGATCAGGAGAGATTCTATTCTGTCTTGATGACAAGAGTGATGTAGTCATCAATGCACCTACTGCCAACCAGAGACCTGCAACTGATGTGACTACACATATTAGTCGACTCCGAGGCATATGACATATCTTCTTATATCAGAGAGGTTTCCTTTATGATCGATGATGAGACCCGAGAATTCCTCTGTACGGAGGAAGACTCGAAAAGCATAAACCTTGGAGATACCTCTTCCTGTGATTGGCGCAATATTGATGACATCCGTGGGATTTACACGATTGATACCTTAGAGAGGAGGGCAAACATTGTAGAGACTGATGAGACCGAATTCGATATGATTTCTTTTATAAATAAATTTGGGCCTTTTGATGATGTTGATGATCCAATTGAGATCTCAGAGGACAAACATGACCTTGCTTTTTCCGCATATGAGTTCATTCCTTTTTTATTTGACTTAGGAGAGACTTGCCAGGCCGGACGTGACTTGTATTCTTCCATCGACGAGTTCGAGCCTTTTCACTTGATATTTACGAGACGTGACATGCCAGACCTAGCCACACTCCTTTCACTAACATGTCCGTGCCTTCTCACCTTAGCATTGTTGAGGATCTTCACCGTGTCGATCCTGATCGGTCTGTATCATATGAGGACCTCGATATTGACCTACACCTTGTGAGATCTAGAGGTCCCGCAAGAAGGTCCGCTTTCTACCTTCTTGACCTTTGTATATTCACTTTCATATTTTCTCCTTCCATCCACCGTTTTGCTTATCCACCCCATATTGATGTGTTGCCTTTCTTAGGATGTACTTTGTCCTGAGTATAGGAGGTGGACGAGCTAAGTGTTCTTTCTTCATTCCTTTTCTTCACTCTTGTTGCTTCTTGTACTTAGGGATCTTTTACCCTAAGTATAGTGGGAGTGATGCGTACATTCTCTTCAATCCTTTCATCTATCTTTTCTTCTTTTCATTTTCATTTTTCTTTTTCTATCAAAAAGGTATAGACCCTTTTTGACGATTTTATAACTTAGGACGTACTTTGTCCCAAGTATGGGGGGTGTGCACCCCGAGTTCTTTCATTCTTTAATCCTCTCCATTGTCTCTTCTTCTTGTCTATATTTAGGGATATGTTACCCTAAGTATATGGGGAGACAGTCTGAATACGACCTATTTATTCCCACCCTTAACCCTCCCTTCCTTGTGTATAGTATACTATACTTAGGATTATTTGATCTTAAGTATGGGGGGACAGTCAACTTCTCATTCATCGATTTCTTCGTCCATTTCTTTCATTCATTTAATCATTAATCTTTTCTATACTCAGTAGAGTTACGTCTTCTCTCTTCTCTTTGATATATGAGGACATAACTCAAGCTAAGTATTGGCGGTCGTATATACTGCTTATATACTTTAACCATAACTCTACTTTCATATTTTCAATAATTATGGATAAAATAATGTATAAAATACTATGTATATACTATATAAAATTAATTATAATTAGTTAATAAAAAGATGTTTATTATTCTGCATATTATTTTTATATACACTGATTAATAAATAAATAAAATATTTTTTCAAAATGTTTTGAAAAATAGTTTGATTTTTTTTTGAAAAATCATTTGAAAGCTATTTGGAAATATTTTGTTAGATATTTTCAACCTTTGTAAAATATTTTTTTATAATAATTTCTTTTCTTTGTGCAGAATAAAAATATTTTGAAAAATGAATTGCAAAT
Organism: Ottelia alismoides; assembly: GCA_037367405.1. Lineage (NCBI taxonomy): Eukaryota > Viridiplantae > Streptophyta > Magnoliopsida > Alismatales > Hydrocharitaceae > Ottelia > Ottelia alismoides. The sequence goes on from JAZKJV010005362.1 coordinate 676,651, forward strand.
GGTTTGGAAAATATTGCAAAAATATTTTGAAAAATCTATCTTACGGTTTGAAAAACCTTTACAAAATGATTTTCAAATGTTTGTAAATATTTGTAAAAATTATTTGTAAAAATTATTTGTAAAACTTATTATGGACTATAGTTTTCAATTTTTTTGTAAAATAATTTTCAAATAAGCTACATCACACTAAAATTATGTATTGTCTGTATATGCATATCTATAAAAACAATCTCCTATCCCTTGTAATTTCTTAAAAACCTGACTCTTGTAAATGTAAGATGTATCCCCATGTAAATAATTTGTACTTATATTTCTTCCAAAAATATTTTGTTTTGAAAAAAAAGTCAAAAATATTTGCAAAACCAAAAATACCAAAAACATTTGCAAAAATCTTTGAAAAATTGCATAAAATTTTACAAAACCTTTTTCAAAAGTCCACAAAAAGCTCAAAAAATTAGAAATTACATCACAAAAAGTTTTTTATTACATTATGCATAGCATTTGCATTTTTTTAGATTGAGCTTGATAATTGAACAAGTCTAAGTAAAATTCGAAGATTGAAGCTTGGTTGTGCCTTAAATCTACCTTGTCACAGGAACCTTATAGGAACTGGAATTGAGGTACTTCATGTTTAGTTGACTTAATTCTCTGAGAATAGTGAGACTTTGTTCAGTGTTTTCTTGACTATCTAAGTAGATTATTTCAGAGCACACGCATTGTTCTTGTTGATAATGACCTAATTTGGACACCTACGTCTTTCACTTGGCTCAATTCAGTTGGAATGGTGAGGGGATTGGATTTGTCGGTATGAGACTCACACAAGTGGAAATATTTGTACTCATCTAGGGAGGGAAGTGAACCCGAACCCATCCAGTAGCAGAGACGTCTAAAGACATGAGAATGTGGGTTGCAATAATGCATTAAATGAGGGATAGTCTACTGGCACAAGAGGAAAAAGTCCATATACAAATCCTGTTGTATATAGTATTTAAAAAACTCCAAAAAAAGTGAACTAGTCTGATTGAAAATAAAATGCCTACCAGAGTGTACATATTTGTATAGTCTATAAGCAAGCTTGAGCTTCAAAGTCGTATCATGTGAGCCTGCAACTGGATGACTTGGCTACACTAGTTATGCATCCTAGGATAGGTAGCTACACTGTCTACCATCCATTCTTTTGTCCACATCCTTTTCTTGAGTTGGTTTTCACTTGAACTTAGAAGGAAATACCCCACCCCTTGAGGGAAGAGTTGTTGTATTGGGGAATCATTGGGTTGTCATATTAGAGAAGTCAATCTCCTTGTCATTTCAGTTGAGGGGAGCTACCATGACATACAATGTACAAGTAACATAGTCATAAGGGTTTGCATATGAGTTGAAATATTCTAAACTAGATATTAAGGAGGCTTGAGAAGAGTTTTGGGATTCTCGAAGGTTGTTGTGTTTCAAATCTGTTTCCTTATAAGGTTTCGGTCGCACCTAAAATCTAAGGGACCGACTTAAGCTCCAAACTTTAATTTTGTGAAGACAAGTTTGAGAATTTAATATAATCCTTTTTCTTTTATTTTCATTTCTTTGTTTTTCTTTTGCTGCACTTATTGCTTAAGTGTTTGCTAAGGACTAGAAAAGGTAAGTATGGGGGTGATAAATACCCATTTCATCACCTTTATTCTATCATTTTGGCCTTAAAAACCCTAACTAATGCATGCAAATGGCACTAATTTGTACAAATTATCATTTGTTATTTATTCTATTTATTGTGATAAATATTGTTTTTCATGTAAAAATTACAGAATAAAGAAAATAAAAAGAATAAAATATAATGGTATTTTATGACCCTAAACCCCGAGATCTAGGCATCTTGATTACTGGGTAGACAAAAAATAAAGTAGGGAGAGATATGAGCCATTAATATATTAAAAAGTCCATTTATTTATTCATCATTAATTCATTTTCGGCGCCTATTTTATTTTCTACTTTTTATCCCTCAAATAAACAAACCTTATACATGAAAATTGTAGATAATAATATATAGAAAAATATAAAATTCATTCCATACAAAAATAGTATATAGTGTTCATTTTATACTCTAAATAAAAAGTCAAAAATCCCAACTTCCCATACTCGTATCTCCCATATTAAAACTCAAAATGTATCAAAATCTTCTTTACTTGTATATAACTTTAAATAATCTATTTAATGAAGGTGGTGTCATATTTTTTGGAGTTAAGATGTGAAAGTTAGGTTTTGAACCCCTATTATACTATATATATGAATAAAATATTCATTTTAGTTATTATTTTTATAATTTTGTAAATATTATTTATAATATATTTACATATTTAGAACCAATATAACTATAAAGAAAATATAAAAATAAAATAATATACTAAAATACATAGATGAATATACAATACATATACATATATAATATACACCTATATTTAATTAAGTGCAAAGATTATATCATAAAAATAAAATAAAAATATGTTTATGTATATAAAAATACATTATAAATATATACAATAATAAAATAAAAATAAAAATGCAAATTTAAAATAAAATGTACAAAATATAGAAGAATATACCTATAAATAAAATCCAAAGAATTAATTTGTAAAAAATAAGTTCAAAAAATAAAAATCATATTAAAATACTATAGAAAATATTAAATATTTTTTTTATTTTATAACTTAAAATTAATAAAATCATTTATTATTTATTTTCTAACTTATAAATAATTTTAGGTTTGATTTTTTCTAGTTGGTCCACGTGGACCAACCAGATTTCTTCCCCAGTTGACTTTGATCAACTCTCTAATCGAGGTCCTAGGGGTGTCAGACTTCAATTTTGACCGTCTTCCTCTATTCTTCTTCAAGGATCTATGCATCCTCTTGGGTTGATTCCTTCGTCAACTTTTTGCCTCGATCCATCTTCTTTCACGCGGGGGTGTCTCCTCGATCCATGGGTCGCTGACAAACTCACATCCCCTCGATCTTCAACCCCTGTTGACCACCTGTACAAAACCAACTCCACCTCCTTCATTCGAGGTTTGAATCACCTTTGGCTTGCCTTAGCTCCCTCATCGTGTGCTCCGGATTGTAAGAGGGTGACAACCTCCTCTCCAGCTACTTTACAGTGAGGTCAGATGGGTCGAATGCATGTTCCACCCATCTCTAGTGTGCATCACCACTGTGAGGTCTACTTCAAGACGCAATGCCGCTCGAGGTAATTTGTTTTGCTTTTTAGTTAGTGTTTAGTAGTAAAATTTATTTCGTGCACTTAGGTTTGATTTTCGTATGCTGATTTAGCATAATCATTAAGAATCGTAAGTAGCTAGAGGCTAGCTCCGACGAACCACCCATCTTGTTTCTGATTGTCTCCGATCCCGCTACCACCTCCACTTCATTCCTCATTGCCTTCCAATCATTCCTACCCACTCCATTCACTGCGATTAGCCCGTGATCGGGAGATCAACTCCCCCTTCTCCTCCTTCCATCGATGTGATCCACCGAAACACACCTGACTCCATTCCTGCACGAAAACACCTCTGTCCTCATCATTTTTTCTTGATAGTGCTAACCTTGCATGTGCCAGAGCATGATGGCCTTTATTGAGGCATTTTTGGGTCGTAAGAACAACTCCAGGTAGATCGAGCTCCAAGGGTTCCATCAGCAATCCACTAGACATTTTGGATTTATAAAGATAATCGTCAAAGCAACATGAACGATTGGAGCCTACTAAAGGTGAGATTGAAGGTTGGAGATGCGTGTTAGACCTAATCGAAACTTGCCCAAGACGAGTTCTTCCTCAGTTCCTCCTCCACCTTCCAAGATCGTTGGATCAGCTGAGTTCTTCCAAAGGAGCAGTAGCTGTTGGATGAGCTTCATCACATCCGTCATATCATCCTTCAATATTTATTCCCAGCCATCCATTGCGAAGCGTCATCATGAAGCACAGGAGCGGCACATGTATTACTTGACAAAATACATCCGATCGCCTACTCTATATGGGGGTATTTTGCAATCTTCATCCTTTTTTTGTATGTAATATTTAATCTAGAAACATAATTTTTTTTATTTTTATATTTTTTTTCTATTTGTAAAAAAGCTCCTGAACTATATTTATATACAAATTAGTCCATGTTAGCTCACGTTACATGCGGTCCCATGTGAGGTAGGCATTTTGCAGGTAGACCTCTTCGACTTTTTATATATCTTATTAGTAAAAAATATTTTTAATCCAGTTATAATATTTTGGAAAAAATGCATGTTCATCCTTGTGCCATAAATTATTTACATATTTTCCCCTGTTAGTACTTGCATTTTTGTTGATTTCTTCTCTTTATTAAATATAGTATTTGTTCACCAAAAAATACCAAAAATAGGATTAAGCTCTTGTTGTAATATATTTTCACGCCATATTTTTGTATTTACAATTTAGGACATTTAGTATATATTCAAAATAAAAAGAGCACAATTTTGCCTTATTTGCTATATAAAATACCAAAAAATATAATTGTTTTGAAAATTTTCAAAAAAATATATTTTGTTTATTTAAGTATTTTTAAATTTCATACAAAAAACTCTAAAAATAGAAAAATAAAACTCTTAAAATTAAAAAAGCTCCAAAATTCTTTATAAAAATCTAAAAAATTCTTAAAAACTCGAAAAATACCATTTTCTATTTTATAATTTTCTTTATATTATTATCTATATATTAAAATTTACTTGAATAATTTTGTAGATTATTTGATATTTTTAGTCTTCAAGTTAATTCTTCTTGTCTATTTATTCTCTGATTTGGGATATTTTTGACTTTAAAATTCTATAAAAATTAGAAAAATCCTTAAAAACCACAAAAATAGTAAAATATTTTCTAAAACCCCAAAATATTTAATTATGCACTTTCTATTTATTTTTAATTATATTTATATCTATATTAGTCCATATTATATATAGCCTCATATATCTTATATATCTTATTATAATAAATATAAATAGAAAATTAAAAATATAAAATAAAAAAAATTAATAAATATCAAATTAAAAATTTTAAAAATTTAAATTACAAAATCCACAAAAATACAAAGACAATAAGAAGCACACATTTATTATTCACTTGCACCATTCTCTCATTTACTTCTTGTGTTTGACCTCTACATACTTGCACACTATACACATCTATTATAGAGATATAATAAAATTTAACTCCACATGTTTTGATTTTCATTGTTTAATTCTTCGTGTGGGTTAATTGTTGATTTCCTGAGATTTCATGAGTGGTCGCTTCAACGACATTGTAGTTCTTTCCTTGTGTAGACTACTTTAGACCCTCACAAAATCTCGATTATCAGCTTCATGTGGGACTGATCAGTAAAAATATATGCATATGACTTCCAACTCAACTACAACTATATATTAGGGGCTTGAGAGATGCATTAATATGGACATCCTTACTCTCTTCAACAACCAACCTTGCATCATGGTCCTAGGGAGCAGATGAGTCGGAGCTAGTAGTCGATTTGGACTGGAATTTTCGACTCATTCAGAACTTCCTAGGTGAAATAAGAATTTTTATTAAATTGCACGTCTTGTTTTCTGTAGAACATGCTTAAAGATGCATTCTTACATCACCGACCAACATCTATGACGTTGATTTCATCATGTAATTATTGTTGGATTTTTTCTTAGTCCATAACAGATCTTCTTTCATCTACGATAGTTTGTTTTCCACTATCTTCTCTTTCGTGGCAAGACCAAACTATGAGAAAATAGTGCATCAAAAGAATCATATTAGTAACATGTACTTTTTAGCAAAACACTATCCTAAATGTGGTGACTTCAATTAATTAAGAGAGCAAGTAAAGATGACAATGAGAAGTCCATATAACACCCCCACACACAATCCCATATAAACACTTAGAAAAGTGATGTAAGTTATAAGAATAGATTATTAATATTTGATAACATGGATTTAAAGACTTTGGGTCGGTTCCAATGGATCAAATTGGAACTGGTGACATGTTATCAAGGTTAATTTTCATCGATATATACGTAGATCTATGTCTTAGATATCACAAAGAGCATCATAGTGTGTTCTCTCTCATAGTGGAAACGACAAGAGTGTGAAGCCATTACTACAATTAAAATAAGTTATATACCACACAACAATGAGGGAATTGTGAATATGTATAGGGGATGTTAAAACATCTGAATATATTCACATAGTTGTCTATTATTAGAGTGCACGATTACTACTTGATAAATTAGACTTTAAAGTTTTCAATATGTGATAAATCTCCATTTCATCACTTGTATTCTTTCATTTTCGCCTTAAAACCCTAGCTAAATGCATGTATATAACATTACTTAATATAAAATAACATTCATTATTTATACTATAAATAGTATAAAAAATGCTCCATTTAAATCCAAAATAAAAAAATAAAGAAAAGAAAACGAAATGAAATACCGTAGGTATTGAATGATTGTAAACCTTGAGACCTAAGCATCATGACAATTGGGTTGACAAGGAATAAAGTAGGGGGAGATATGCGTCAATAATCAATCAAAACCCTCATTTTTAATACCTCAATAAATAGATTTTGGGACCCATTTTATTCTTTATTATTTTTGCCTCAAATCAATAAACTTTGAAAATAAAACTTGTAGATAAAAAATACAAATTTTATTCATTCAAAAATAATGCACAGTGTGCCCTACACACTCAAAATAAAAAGCCACAAAGAAAATTTTCTAAACATGTATCTTCTCCGCGTGAACTCAAAATTCACCAAACTCGCCTTTATTATTCCTAAAATTAAAGTATCTATTTAATAAAGGTGATTTCATTCCATTTGGATTTAAGATGCAAAAGTTAGGTTTTGGGCCCTCATTGTGCAATATACCTGAATAAAATAGTCATTTTCTTTACTTTTTATATTTTTCACTTTTTATATTTGTGTAAATGTTATTTAAATACATCCGCATAATAAAATTAGAATAAAAAAATTAAAATCATGTTAAAATAAATAATGTATTATAATACATAGATGAATATACTTGTAATATACCTATATAATAAACATACATATTTATTTAATTATACACATAATTTCAAAAAAATACAATATATATGTATAAATGTGTGTGTATTTAAAGAAGATATATATATATTATGTATATCAAATAATAAAATAGAAAATAGAAAATAAGAATAAAATACTCATTATATAGGTAAACATGCATATATTATTACATGTAAAAAGTGACATATAATAAATTAACTCGTAAAAATAAATACAAATCATCATAAAATACTGCATTAAATATTAAATGTTTTCATGTTTTAACAAAAATGAATAAAATCATTTATTATTTTAAAATCAATTAATAATATATTTTCCCTATATTTTGTCATTTTCTGATTTGACGTGGACACAACGATGTGTGGGTCAGAGTTGACCTCGGTCAACTCCCCGCCCTCATAGGTTTGTGTTCGTCAGAACCTATATACATGAATTCCTCGAATTTTCCCCATCGACTCTTTTATTTTTTGGGACGATTCCTTCATAGCTTTTTACCCTCAATCGTTGATCTTTCATGCCAACCTCTCACTTCGATCTTAGGATCATTGCCTCAAGCGATCTTTCCAATCAAAGTCGACCTTGTAAATTTACACCTTGCCAAACTCCTATTTAAATTTGATCCCTCTTAATGCGTTTCCACCCTTATATCCTTAGACCTACGTGTCGAGCATGGTGACAGATGCCTCCACGTCGATTTGCAGCACATGAGAGCATAGGAAGAGCATCGATCCACCATAGCCGGCAAGCTCTGGTATGTGGTCCACCCAGCTCCTTGCTTCTGCAAGTCGAGCCATAGTGTAACTGTAATTTTAGGTAGTTGTAGCCTTATGTTTCATTTTATGCTTTTAGTTTTTATTTCTATCCACTACATTAGGGTAAAATAGTGATTAGTAATTCGCCAGAGCTCATGCTCCGATCACTATTTCATCGTGCCTCCACCTTGTTATGACTCCCCTTTTACCTCCATAATGTTCCCCTTACGCTTCTCTATGTCTCGACCCATTCCATACCTCCTGATCCACCCTAGATTAGGAGATTCACTCTTCACCTACATTGCTCATCGGAGAGCGCCGTCCCGACCCAAATCCACTCCATTTCCACCAAATTATACTCTAGGAACCTCATTTTTGTGTGCTTGAGCTTACCTTGTAGGTTTTAGAGTCAAAGTCCTATTTGGAGGCTAATTTTGTCGAAGTTAAGATTCCCTGAGCACCTGCGTTTCTCCGACCTCCTAGGACGCCATCAACGGTTCCTAGAGTTTTTCCAAGCATCTAGCAGTTGTGGATGACCTTGAGGAATGGTTTGAGCACCTGATCAACACCAGAGACCATCAGAGGAGGGGGGAATCGACTATCAAAGCTTTCCTGTGGAGTTGTTCTTTCATGTTCTTCAAGAAGAGCAGCAACCGTCAAATCATCTCTCTACTCTAGTTTGAATCTTGTTGTGGGATCAGACAACACCTCCAACGTCAAATCTCTAGTGGAGATCTAATCCAACCATCCATCGGCGAATCGATGTCGCGCAATGAGGCGACAATATGTGGATAAGTGGAAATCAAGAGCCGTCGAATCACCATCGGGGGGTATTTTGCACCGCTACCATTTCATTTTTGTATTTTATTATCTATTCTAGAAACATTAATCTCCAGTTATAAAACTTTTGTAATATTTGTATTAAGAACCCTAAGTTTCTTATACTTACATTCATGTCTCTTATCACATCACCCTACGCAGGCATACACATGAAGGGGCGAGCATTTTACAAGGAGGTCCTTAAGTTCTTTTTATTTCTTTTTCATCCATTAATTGTTAAATCTAGTGTAATACTTTTTGAATAAATTGTAGTTTGGACTTTGTACTTTTTTGATAATTACAAAAATACCCCTACAAGTGTATTTTATATTGAATATTTGGAGCATTTTGCATGTTAGGCTCTGGATTTCTTTAGGGGGTTCGGAAAACAAGGAATACTTTCTATGAATTTCAAAAAGGTCCTGCTAGTAGTGTAGTCTCTTTTCTTGATTTTTATTTAAGGTTAGATGCCTTAAATTGTATTCTACTGCATATATTTTGTTGAGGCATTTTTCTTTATTTTTCTATTTATAAAAATTTAAGAACAAATCATTTATTCCATTTTGAAATTAAAAATACAAAAAAATATAAAATCAATTTTAAATTTACAAAAAATTAGATATTATTTATTACCATATTTTGTACTTGTAGAACAAAAATCACTAAAAATACCAAAAGAAAATCACTAAAATCTAAAAAGCTCCAAAATTCTTATAAAATTTATTAAAAATTCTATAAAAAAATTTCAAAAAATTTATTTCTATTTCTATTTTTTTATATTATAAATGTTACATATTAAAAATAGTTTTGGAAAATTTCGAGCATTTTATCTATTTTAAATTTGAAAAAATCTGCTTATTATTTTAATGCACTATTTAGATCTTTTTATTCCTTTATAAATACAAAAAATAGCAAAAATTATAAGAAATTACCAAAATAGAGAAAAATATAAAAAGATAAAAATATTTTATTTCATACATTTTGAGTATCTATAGTTATATCTAAAAATATAAAGTACTTTTATAATAATATTAATAATAACTTATTAAAAACCCTTAAAAGTAAAAGGACAACCCTTTCAGGGTATTTTTTTAGATATTTTATAGCTATTTGTATCCTATGTATCTTTTATATTATATACTTTATATATATATATATACTTATATATATATATATATATTTATATACGACATATATTTTAAAAAGAAAACTAAAAATCAGAAAAATATAAAAAGAAAATAAAAAGTATACAATAAAAAATATAAAACATTAAAAATCCATAGAAAAATAAATATTAGAAAATATAAAAAGAAAATAAAAGGATTATTTTTCCGATCTATCATGTTTGCTCTCTAAGTTTGACACTCTACATATTTACACCTATACATACACATTGTTGAGCTATAAGAAATTTTATCTCCACATTTACATTGTATTTCTTTATCTTTGTATGTGGGTTAATTATTATTTGATTCATCGATTCTTGCTTGATTGCCATAGCGATGGTGTTCTTTCCCTATGTAGAACATCATACTGGCGGAAAATATATTCAACAAATGGCATCGTTGCCAAAGAGCTATGCCGCATAGCTTGATTGTCTTTCTTCTTGTTTATATCATTTTCATTATTTATTTTTTCTCTCCTTTTATTTTTATAGAATTGTCTAACCATCTCTTTGTTTGATCTTGTTGCGAGGGATCATGAATTGAGGGAGGCACTTTTAGGAGTCCTATGCACCCACGTAAAGGTGAGTCGACTTTTCAGGATAAGCTGACAGGAGAGAGCAACATGAGAGGATAAAGAGAAATTTTGAAGATAGTGTTATTTTGTACTTTTATTTTATTTGTAATTTAAGTGAGAGAGATGCACTTAGAATTTGTAATAATTTGAACTCTCAGGACACTTCGACACTCCGAGGTTCATTGCCCAAGTGATTGTTCACATAGAGGCCTCATCAGTTTTTCACGGTTTTACCTCCCTTCCTTTTATTTTGTTTTCCATTTTTTGTGTTTTTCGTCTTTCTTTTTATTTGTTTTGTGTGATTGAGACCTAGTTTAGGATTGCTTGAATGATATAATAAGTACACAACCCTAATTATTGCATGTACCTATAGGTTTTACACATGGACTTAGACAAATTAATGGGTAATTATTTAGATTTGAAACCGAGTACTGCTTGAGACTCTATACAGCGCTAGCAGGACCCGTTGTGGCAGGCACTGAAGAGTCTCCAAAACTAGACATTTGGGTTCCATTTTTGAGTAGTTAGCATATGTTCTTCACGCTAATAACAACTCTTGTACTATGGCGATTTCATCATCTTGAATTTTCGTATCGCAATAGGTTTCAATTCTTGTTTAGCATCCTGCACAAAGAGTGCCGAGAAAGCAAGGTGAGCATCTTTTTCTCGGCATATATCACTGGTTTTCGATTGCATTTTTTCAGTCTATCCCTCTGATTTTGATCATCATGGGATTCTAAAGGAATTGGAACTTTGTTAGGCATTGTACATAAAAAATAACAAAAAAATTAATAATCAAAATAAAATCGAGACCGTTAATTTCATTAGACCTTAAAATCAAACGTAATTGGATTCATTATTTTGAGAAGAGCAACTCCCTCATTGTATAAAGGTTGTATTCAAACTAAGCGAGGTACGTACACTTAAGGACTAGAGCCCCCATCCCTAGACTTGTGCCTTGAGCGCTTGGATCGGCTCTTGGATCCTATTACTTATTGCAAGCACTTGCCTTCGACCATAAACGAAGTGGTCCTGGAGATCTGTTAGGTTTGCTACACTGACTAGAACACAACACTTTAGGAGACTACACCAGTGACTTTACACAACTGCTTGAAATTCACCTAACTTTAAAATTGGAAAGATAAACGACCGATCTCTCACGATATTCGCTATGTCGAGTTGGTGAATTGGAGTTTGTTTTGTGTTTGATTTGTAGAGTGTGAATCTGAGAGTGTTTGTCTTTAATCTAAGTTAGCAGTCTTCGAGTCTTTTCTTCTTTTATTATTTTCTTCATTCATTTCTTGAGTCCTTTCTCTTGATTCAACATTATATGCATCGTGGTCATGGGTTACCCTTATCTCCAGTCGGATTCTTGCGGCTTCTTTTAACCCATATCACCATAGGGCAACATCCCTTGTTCGACTCCAGATGACTCTTCTTGAGTCACAATTTTGCCTCGTCCTGTTCGACCTCAATACTCGTGCAGTTGGAGTCTTGTCTAGAATTTAGTCTCTTATGTCTCTCCCATCCTCTTCATTCCCTCTTGTATCACCTTCTCCTACCCTTAGGAATGTTGTGCTTTATGATAAGGCCCGCATTGAGGAGACTGTTGATATTATAAAGCCGGGCAGATTTGAGGTTGGAATGAGTGTGCTTCCTTTGGCAGATTTTGGATCTGATTTGTTGATTCTATTATTGAAGTTTCTTCAATTTCATACCCTTTTGAGGACATGATCTCTGATATGATATAGATTAAGGATGATTATACTAATGTTGCGTGTTCCATTTCCCCAGATTGACCCTTGAATTAGTTTTGCACATCTTATTTTAGGAGCTTGTCGTACCACCTTTATTTGTACTTCAGGAGAAGGTTTCGGAACTCGCATTGTGTCTCCCATCATACCAGTCGATCTATTTACCTCCCCCTAATGTCCAAATCTCTGTAGAACACATAGTAAATTATGGTCAATACACTGAGCCATTCTCGTGGATGTTGCTTGGTGAGGACCTACATTTTCATATGCCACATCATGTTCACTCCTCCCATCAACCTTACATCCTCCCGATTGATGAATGTGATGATTTTTTTGATGAGGTGTTTATATGCTAGTATGATTTCGCTTTCCATTGACCAGTTGCATTATGCCTTGAGGGTTTTTTGCGGGTGGATGCATCACTTTCTATGTACACGGTTTCACCCACTAATTGTGCAGCCTGTCTGTCGGCTGTAGAGTCCAAGTCATCTGATTCTTATGACTCCATCGAGCCATTCTCCTTGACGATCCTCGTGAGGACGAGCCATGCTTTGCGGCGTTCGATGATTACTCTGATCTTTCGACCATATGTCTATCGGATGCCCATATGCTTAGAGAGTCTCTTGATCTTCACTCTTTGTATCTTTATGAGACTTCCATTGACGTGGAGGATTCCATCACTGATCCATCCTTTTCTACGTTTGATTTTCTCGATATTGATCAATCACTCCATTCTTACAAGCCGATGCTTTCTTATGAACCACCAGACCCTGGCTTAGTGTTCGTTTCTCTTCTCCCAGTTGTATACACCCGTATGATTGCATGTACGGGTGTTCTTTTTATTTCATCATCGTTCTCACTATAAGATTATGGCAAGAGTACGATATTCATCTAACTGATGCATGTCCTGAACCTTGATACATCGTTAGCCTAACCTTTGCACCTGGCAAGGGGTGTAAAACCTAACGCTCGTTAAGAGTCACCTCAACAATCCTCTCATGTTGTATATATGTGTTTCATCTTCCTTTCCTTCTTTCTTCTGTTTATCCTACATCCCAGATCTACCTTTAGATATTTGTATCTATACTTAGGACGTACTTTGTCCTAAGTATAGAAGGTGTCAAATGAGTTGTTTTTTTTTCTTTTTTGTATTTCATCACTCTTGTTGTTGTCTATAGTTAGGGATCTTTTGCCCTATTTATAGGGAGAGTGATGAGTACATTCTAACAATGTATTTTTTCTTTTTATCGGTTTGTTGGTCCCCTCGTCTATCTCCTCTCTTTTGTTGATATTCTTGTCTATACTTCAATATCTTTTACCCTAAATATAGGGGAAGAGAAATCGAATTATTGATATGTTCATTCCTACCCGTGACCCTCCCTACTTTGTATACAATCTTCTATACTTAGGATTAATTAATCATAAATATAGGGTGGACAATCGACTTCTCATCCTTTATTTCTTTAGTCTTTGTAGTATAGACTTTTATATACTTAAAAGTTATGTCTTCTTCTTTTCTCTTTGATCAATGAGGACATAGCTCAAGCTAAGTATAGGGGGATCGTATATACGTTGTATATACTTTATCCATAACTCATACTTTCGTATTTTTGAATAATATGACCAATACACGATTGATTAATAAACTTGTATAAAATTCTTTAAAATTCTTTGTGTATATTGATTAATAAATTATATTTGAATTTTTTTGCAAAATGATTTAAAAAATAGTTGGAAAATATCTGAAAAATCTTTTGAAAGTGTTTGGAAAACTTTAGCAAAATATTTTCAAACCTTTATAAAAATATATTGTTTATAAAAATTTCTTTTGTTTGTGTGAATAAAAGATTTGAAAATTATTTTGCAAATGATTTGGAAAAAAGTTGCAAAAATAATTTGATATATATACACTATTTGAAAAATCTTCGCGAAATGATTTTCAAATTTTATAAATGTTTGTAAAATTATCAACTTGTTTGCAAAATTAAGTTTTCAAAATATTTGTGAAATTATTTTCAAATTATTTTGGTATCTTTTTATATAATAATAACAAATAAGGCTTCTTAACAAACCTTGTATATACAAGCATGTAAAATCAACTAACATTCACCTTGAAAATCCATTATTCTTATAAATACATAAGCACTCCCATGCTAATATTTGCCTTTAATTATTTTAATAACTCTTTTTTTAAAAAAAATCCTTAATAATTTGTAAAACCCAAAACCCATAAAATTTTGCAAAACATCTTTAAAAACTGCATAAAAATTTGCAAACCTTTTCAAAAATCCATAAAAAGTTCAAAAATAAGAAAATATCTTCACATAAATGTCCCTTACATTATACATAACATTTGTATTTTTTGGATTGATAATGATAATTGAACTAGTCTAAATAAAATTTGAAGATTGGAGCTTAATTGGACCTTAAACCACTTGATCGCAAGAACCTTATAGGAACTAGAATTGAAGGGATTCAGACCGGTTAGACTTAAATCTTTGAGACAACAAGACTCAGTTCAATATCATATTGTCTAGATGAGTATAATATTTCATAACATACGCATGACTCTTGTCGACGATAACCTAACTTGCACCCCTGCACCTTACACTTTGCTCAACTCAGTTGAAGTGGTAAAGGACTGGATTTACCGGCATGAGACACAAACAAATGAGAATATAAGAAGTCACAATTATGGGATTTGTGGATTTTTAGGAGCACATTAGATATATTTAATAAATAGCTAAATCACACAAAAATCAATGTTCTAGCATGGGCATTTTTGCAATAAAAATAAATTCCAAGGGCACGCGTAAATTTTCCAACATAATAAAACATTTATCTAATTTTTAAAGATTGTTTTACAATTACAAAACCTATCAGGGTACATATGCAAAATGCCCATCACATGGGACAACACGTTACACAGCCTGGGAAGGACCACAATGCAAATATAACAACTCCGCCTCCTCTTCTTGAGTCGTTTGCATTTGAACTTAGAAGGAAATACCTCGTTTCTTGAGGAAAGGGTTATTGGATTGGGGAATTAGGGTTACCATGTTGGAGATGACTATCTTTTACCGCTTCAGCCGAGAGGAGCTACATATCACTTACATTGTACAAGATAGAGTCATAATCATAAGGGACTGCGTATGACATCGACTTGTTTTGACCTAGCTTTTCAGGATCCTTGGATAGAGTTTTGTGGTTCTTAGAGCTATTCTTTTTCAAGTCTGATTCCCATTAAGGTTCCGAACATCTAAAATTCCAAGGGTCCGATTGAGATCCAAAATTTAATTTTGTGAAGATAAGTTTAAGAGTTAAAATCAATTTAATTTATTTTCTTTTTCTTTTCTTTATTTTCTTTTTCTGCACTTATATACTTGTATTTGCTAAGGACTAGAAAAGGCAAGTATAGGGGTGTGATGAGTCTCCATTTCATCGCCTTTATTATTTCATTCTGGCATTTAAAACCCTAGCTAAATGCATGTATATAACATTAATTTGTATGAAATAGCATTCGTTATTTATACTATAAATATTGTATAAAATACTCTATTTAAAGCTAAAATAAATAAAAGAAAAGAAAAGAAAAGAAATACCATAGGTACTGAATGACCATAAACCCTGAGACCTAGGCATCATGAAGACTGGGGCGATAAGGAATAAAGTGGGAGAGATAAGGACCAATAATCACTCAAAATCTTAAATTTCAATACCTCAATAAATAGGTTGTGGGACCTATTTTATTCTTTCAATAAACTTAGAACATGAAACTTGTAGATAAAAAATAAAAAAAATACGAAATTTATTTCATTAAAAAATAATGTACAGTGTGCCCTTAACACTTAAAATAAAATAACACAAAAGAAAACTTTCTAGACTTGTATCTTTTACATACGAACTCAAAATTCATCAAAATCACATTTATTGTTCTTAAAATTAAATTATCTATTTAATGAAGGTGGTTTCATTCAATTTGAAGTTAAGATGCAAAATTTAGATTTTGAGCCCTCATTGTGTAATATACATGAATAAAATAATCAATGTATTTATTCTTTGTATTTTTCACTTTTTATATTTTTGTAAATATTATTTAAAATACATCTACATAATAAAATTAGAATAAAACAATTAAAATCACAATAACATAAATAATGTATTATAAATATAGATGAATATACGTATAATATACATATGCAATAACATACATATTTATTCAAATATACAAATAATTTCAAAAAATTCAACGAGTATATGTATGTATTTAAATAAGTTATAAAAATATAAATTATATATATAAAATATTAAAATCTAAAATAGAAATTAAAAATGAAATAGTCATTATATAGGTAAAAGCATGCATATATTATTACATGTAAAAACTAATATATAATAAATTAACTTGTTAAAATAAATAAAAATCACCATAAAAATTTACATAAAATATTACATATTTTCATGCTTTAATAAAAAAAATTAATAAAGTGATTTATTATTTTAAAATCAATTAATAAAATTATTTTCTTGGATTACGTCCTTTTCTAATCTGACGTAGACTAATGAGGTATGGGTCAAAGTTGACCTCAGTCAACTCCTCGCCCCTCATAGGTCTGCATATGTTAGAACCTATATGACGACTTAATTGAATTTCACGCATCGATTCCTTCATTTTTGTGACTATTCCTTCATAGCTTTTGATCCTCGATCATTGATCTTTCACGCCAACATCTTACCTCGATCTGAGGATCATGGCCTTGAGCATTCTTTCCAATTAATACCGACCTTGTACATATAAACATCACCAGGCTACAATTCAAATTTGATCCCTCTTCATGTGTTTCCACCCTCAGATCCTTATCCCTACATGTAGAGCATGGTGACAGATGCATCCACGTTGATTTGCAGCACGCGAGAGCGTAGGAAGAGGGTCGATCTATCATCACTAGTGAGCTCCGTTCGATGGTCCACTCGGCTCCTTGCTCCTGCAGGTCGAGCCATAGTGTAACTACAATTTCATATATCTATAGCCTTAGAATTCATTTTATGTTTTTTATTTTAATCCACTGTAGTAGGGTAAAATGGTGATTCGTAGTTTTCTGGAGCTCCTGCTCTGGCCATTGTTTCACCATGCCTCCACCTTGTTCGGACACCCCTTTTACCCCCATCTCATTCCCCTTGTGCTTCTCTACGCCTCGACCCATCCATAACCCATGATCCGCTCTCCACCTCTGCCGCTTGTTGGAGTGCGCCGTCTCGACCCAAATCCAGTCTACTTCCACCAAATTGCACTAACACCCTTCCATTTTTATATTTTATTATCTAGTCTAGAAACTTTCATATTTAGTTATAAAGCTTTTCTAATATTTGTATTAAGACCCTTAAGTTTCTTATATTTACATACAGGTCCCTCTACATCACCTCACATCCGCACACACACGAGGGAACATGCATTTTGCAAGTGGACCATCTGGTTCTTTTTATTTATATAATACTTTTTGTTTAAGTTGCATTTTGGACTTTGCAATTTTTTTTATAATTATAAGAATACCTCTGCCATTGTGTTTTATATTAAATATTTAGGGCATTTTGCATGATAGGCCCTGGATTTCTTTAGGGGTTCAGAAAATAAGGAATACTTTCGATAAATTGCAGAAAGGTCACTTTTAGTAGTATAGTTTCTTTTTGTTCATTTTTATTTTTAGTAAATATCATTTATGCTCTAAAAAATTCTAGAAAAATTAGCTTTATGTGTTCTACTACATATATTTTTATTTGATATTTTTCTTTATTTTTCCTTTTACAAAAATTCAAAAATAGAGCATTTTTCCTATTTGCAATAAAAATAAAAATATAAAATAAATTCTAAAAACTTCAAAAAATAAGATATTATTTATGATCATATTTTGTAAATACAGGAAAAAATCACTAAAAATTAGAAAGCTCCAAAATCTTTATAAAATTTATTAAAAATTCTATAAAAATCTCAAAATATTTATTTCTATTTTCGAATTTTGTCTATTATATATTACATGTTAAAAATCATTTTGGAAAATTTTGAGCCTTTTATATTTTTTTAACCAAAACACTTTTGCCTATTATTTTAACTCACTATTTAGACCTTTTTATTACTTTAAAAATACAAGAAATAGAAAAATTTACAAGAAAACTGCCAAATAAAGAAAATTATAAAAAGAGAAAAAAATATTTTATTTCATCTATTTTGACTATTTATAGCTATATCTATAAGTATATAGTACTATATTACATATATAGCTATATTTACGTATATTATTATCGTTAATATTAAAAATACCCTTAAAAACAAAAAGGACCATCCTTTAGGGCATTTTTTCTATTTTTGGATGTTTTATATCTATTTATATCCTATATATCTTTTATATAATATATTTTATCTGTATATACTTATACATTTATATACTACATATATATTTAAAAGAAAAATAAAAATCGAAAAATAAAAAAAATAAAAATACAATAAAAAACATGAAACGTTAAAAAACCCATAAAAAATTAAATAATAAAAAACCAACAAAAAATAAAATAAAAAGATAAAAAGAAGGGCAGTTTTTGGATTTATTTGCCCGATCTATTATTTTTGCTCCCTGAGTTTGACACTCTACGTACTTACACATATACACACACTTTGTTGAGTTATAATGAATTTTAACACCACATTTACACTGCATTTCTTTATTTTTGTCTGTGAGTTAATTGTTGTTTAATTCAGTTCTTACTTGGTTGCTATAGTGACGGTGTTCTCACAAAGTGTATAACATCATACCGTCGGAAAATCTGTTTCAAAGTTATGTGGATATCCTCAAGTTCAATTCGACCAAATTATAACAAGTTACCCAGATCAATATCCTATTCTTGTTTTAAGATTGATTATTAGAATTTAAATCTCATCTATATCTTGAATTTAGACGTGGTATTACAAATTATACCAGAGTGAATAATTGTAAATAGTACAAAAGATTATTCTGGAGGTATAGAAGATAATAAGATCCTCCAAGAGCATGGAGCTGCCACTATTTCTTAGAATAAGTGATTGACTATGTTGTAATAAGGTAGTTGCAAATATAAATGTGTGTGTGGGTATGTGGAAAGATTGCAACACGCGACACCTGAAACGTAGTGTCACATGGAAAACTTTTAGTTAGTGGGTATGCAGTGGATGAATGGTACCTGACTATTTGGGCTTAATCAGCTTGGGTGGTTCTCGTTGGGATCTATCGGATACAAACCCGACATGCATGTCAATGCTAGTTTTTTTGATAACACATGTATTGGAAATTTGGAGTGTCGGTTTAGGCTTATGATTTTTAAATGGTATTTGAGCCAGGATCTCTGATAGTGGAAGGAGCTATGTTCTATACAATGAGTTAAGAGAGGTGACTTCTCAAGAAAACTACTAAAGACATGTTGTAAAGGATTTGAGGGAATGGAGCCCTCTTCCATAAATATCACATTCCTCCTTAAAGATCATTTTTTGTTTCATTCGAATTTACGATACGTTTTCTATCTATCATTTTCCATGTCATGGCGATAATGGAAACTTAGCGGTGCATGGCAATACTATTGTCTCACTTAATTTGGATATACACATCATGTGGATGCGTGTTGTATAAATATTCTACAGAAAACAAATAAATTATTGTCATTTATTCTGTTTTTTTAATGTTGATCAACTTGAAAACCCAATTCATGGTTTCCACAATTATTTTTTCAATCCCAGTTATGATTATTTTAATGGTTTTTTTAAGTTTGCAGAACAAGTATTCTAGCAAATTATGTATGTCCTCGCGTGATTTTTTGAGGATGCACGAGGATAAGGAATACCTTATTTAAATAAACCTTTATATCTTTATGGAATTGATTGAGTTCGACAGGTTTTGGGTATAGCTTTGTACCTTGTATGTGTAATTATTTATCGTTGGTTTTTTTCTAAAGGAATACTTTCCATTTCCATCCACAATCTTTATCTCACAAACCCAAAAGAAGAGGAAAACCCGTTATTCTTAAAACACCTTGTTTCACCATCTCTCCATCTTTACTCTCCAAAAGACATCTATTCCTATTCCTTCAAAGAATAATTTTTATTTATCCCCCGATCATACTATAAATGGGAAGGATGGTAATCTCTTAGTTATGTTGAGTATGGTTCGGATTTTAAGTCAAAAGGTCCATCCAAACCATCAAGAATGGGTCAAATGAAATGTATCATTTGAGTTCTTGATAGGTTTGGATCTGAGCCATATGTCTTTCATGGTGAGTGGATAAATCACTTTACATATATCCATTTAATTTTTTATTCCTAAATTAAAATTTGAGTTTCAATTGATTTCATGTGATTATTTTTTCATCGTTATCATTTTATTATTAGATAATAAATCCATTATTTTAATTTGTTTTCACTTTATTATCTAGTAACTTTTATTTGTTTTGGATTTTTTAAATTCTTTTTCATAATACAATGCTCTTCCATTCCAAATTTCTCTATAATATTGTGTAAATTTCGATGTCGTTGAATATCTTTAGTCTTTTTGTTCAATCAATATAAAAATAACTATTTTTCAGTAAAACAAAAAATTTAGAGCAAAAGGTGATAACATCAAAAATTGTATTATAAAATAATATAATTTATAAAAATTTGTGAAATTTTGAATTCTAAATCACCATATGCAACAACAAATGTGTTTGCAATGATATATATATATATATATATATATATATATATATATATATATATATATAGGGTTAAATGGGACTGCCCCCTGAGAGTAGCCAACTTAGCTACTCCCACTCATATTTTCCCTCATTTTTTTATTTCTTTGAAAAATAAAAATGTGTAAATTCATCATTATATCCCTCTAACATTCTATTAAAATTCCGTCAGAAATAGAGACTCCTATGGCCTCCATTCAAACAGGGTCGATTTAAAAAATCTTGCGACCGTTAAAAAAATGGCATCTGGATGGAGGGCCTAGGAGTCTCTGTTTCTGACGAAATTTTAAAAGAATGTTAGAGGGATATAGTGATGAATATAAAATTTTTATTTTCCAAAGAAATAAAAAATGAGAGAAAAATATGGGTGGGAGTAGCCAAGTTGGCTACTCCCAGGGGGCAGTCCCATTTTACCCATATATGTATGTATGTATGTATGTATGCATGCATGCATAGCTTTTTTTTATAAAAATATACTAATAAATACTATTTTTAGCAATGATTCATAGAAAAATGCCTAATAATAAAATAGTAGATAATCATCGTTTTACGAACCATCACAAGGAATATTCCAATGAATGTGCAATTCATCTTCAATCTGAAGCACAAACAATAATCTTTAAGCACATATAATAGTCTTACAACGGATAATGTTCATGCTTTATTTTAAATGACAAAATATACAACAATAGATACAAAAATACATGTCATTATAAATACATGCTATAATAATAATGTGACATGATAAGAAGTAATAAATTGAGGTTGTGCTTTTTATTGTCATCTCTTTGATAATCTCTTGTTATGAATCACCTCAAGTGGATGTATACCATAATATTTATTTACAAGGAATGTTAAAAACAAAGGAGGGTCAATGACCCCCTACTAATTAGCATGATTCCATCCCGGTGATTGGTGTAGCATAGTCAGGGGTGTTCACAACTCGAGTACCCGATCTATCCGTCGTAAACCACCTTGACCCAGTATTATAGGGTCATGGGTAAATCCGCCATTAACTTGTTCTAACGGGCCCCCAATTTATTTGAACAGATCAGGGGTCCACATGGATATCCATGGAAATATTATGGGTCCGTTTTGGTAACTGGGTTATCTCATGGTAACCCTATTTACTCCTCTCTATTCTTAGGTTGGAATTTCCATCACAAATCATAGTGACATCACATTCTCTATTCCAACCATCTCCAACCCTCATAACCATCCCAAATAATTACTATTCACATCAGGTTATCCCAATCCACTCTAACCCAGCAACCAAACAGACCTTATGTATGATTCAATCTCATCTATTATGGTCAACCTCACAAATCATGCAATTTTCCATAAACAAAGGCATATTACAATAACAAATATTGAAACATATTCTCATTCATAACTTTTAATATAATTATTCTTCATGCATTTAGATAGCAAATATATTGTTCTTTGTACATTTTGTTATAGTGAATACTATTTTTTATTAATAATCTGATTTGATGAATTATATAGCGACAATGTCTGAAATATTCATGAAAAATATATATCATGACTGTTGCTTTTATATTCATATGTTTCCGATCTTACGACATGTAGCTTCGTGTGAAAAGAATTGGGGTGGGATAAACTCAGACCGAACCCGTGATCCTTGTGGCGAGCCTGGGCCTTAGTCTTTTACTTGGTAAAAAATGCATGCCTCGACCTAACCCAAGCCCGGAGAAAGTTGGTGGGTCCAGGTCGGACTTTGTTCAGTTGGGCCGAATCAAGCCCAATTCTCTACCCTAATCCAATCAATACATGTTTAAATTATTCTATAAAGCTATTCTAATATTATTCATAAATAAAGACATGATAGCACTGTTTCTGTATCCATATTCAACCATTTGCATCCATATTAATGGGCCTACTAGATTGGTGGGACGAGCAAAATGAGCATCACAAGGTTAGACAATGGGTCAAGTTTCCCTGTAAATCCATGTATACCACCCATTCATGATAGGGTAGGAGCCCCACATGCTACAAGTCAAATAGTATCGAATACCATATCCTGATTTCTTTGTTGGATACTGATGGGTTTAGGGTCAACCCACCTAGGTTGGGGCGGGTACCCATATAACCTATTAACCATACACACCTCTCATAGCTTGTCTATCCATCAGGCCTTTTCCCGATGGCTTCGAAACCTACCTCGTTGCCCCACAATTTTGCTCCTATCTTAATACACTTTAGGTACCTCAGAAATCATGACAATTCTGAGCCTCAACTAAGTAATCCCACGTCTGCTCCAACATAAACGACCTTCTTCATCCCTCTCGACCTCCTTATGTTAACCTTATTATTTTCATCGCCCAACTTTATTACTCAAACCGTTCACCCAAATTTCTCAACTCATTCTAATTTGATCGGGTCGGTGACAAGTAGGGATGAAAACGGTCGAATATGGATACAAATATAGGTATAATCATATCCTTATCCATTTTAAAATACTAGTACGAATGCTGATACAAATATTGGTGAATGTAGAAAAATGTAACCATATCCTTAAAAACGAATATGAATGTAAAACGATTACAAATCAGATACGAATAATAATAGAAATATTTTATATATTGACTAATATATATATATATATGTTTAAGATGATTTAAACATAATATATATATATACACCAGATATTGTAATTTCATAAAAATTATATCAAGAATGGAGAATGCAATCATAAAATGTTGTTACACACATTTTTAAGTAAATATATTACTTTAAGTATGTTCGAAAACATATATACGAATGCAAATATCAGCGAATGTCAAAATAACATCCATATCCGCATCCATTTTAAAACGAATACGATTACGAATATCAATATATATATATATATATATATATAATGAATACATTCACATTCGATTTCATCCTGAGTGACAAGTGAAATTCTGTGAATTAAAATCAAATTCAACACCAGTCAATAATTCAATACCACTCAAATCGAACTATCAGCAATAGAGTAAATCAGAAAATATGGTCAAATTTGTCCTGTAAGATGGCCCGTGATTCAGCACGGCCTTAAAAACTGGAACAGGTCGGGTCGGGCTTTGTCTATTTATGATTAACTTAGCTTTCATACGAAAGTCCGGTTTAATTATTAGGCATGCAAATTAGCATATTAGCTTTTTTACAAAGCACAGCCCACCAACTAATTATTAGTCGCTTCTATTTCCTATAAACTAATATATATATATATATATATATATAGAAAATTGTTTTATCATTATATAAAAAATGGTAAAGTTCAACAAGATCTTTTGTTTTCTGCAACAAAGATAAATATTACTTATCGCTGATCTACCAATTGAAAGGGACCGAGAGGGAAGGAAATTACTGATATTCCAGTTTCTGGATCTAGTAGTAGACATAATCAATCAACAACTCTCTACAGAGGTTTTTTCATAACTTCTACACAAGTATGTATGTACGTAGGTATACATGTGTGTTCGTATGTCTTTTTGGGATTAAAGAGAAGATTCGGGAAGCTAGGTTATCATCTGGCCAGTTGCATTTTACTGATATCAATCGAGTCACCATCGCGGCATCGCCACACCGCTCCATAAATCACGACGAAGACTACATTGATCATCGTAAGAACATTCAAGGGCATCGAATTACACTTGATTTTCTCACGTGAGGAATATTCGGCTCGAATGATTAATTGTACCGTTTGTTAGGTATTCTGCCATTAGGAGCCCAAGGTTTGATCACATCGTCTTGTTCATCTTGTCCTCACCCTATTCAAATATGGACACACGATTTTACTGTGCCTTCATGTGTCAAAGAAATCCAGTACCATCTCCAATTGATGTTCAAAGAGACCCACCTTGCCAAACTTGCACCCAAAAATGTCCACCAAAATAAAAATCTAAGTCTAGTTTGTCGGCAGATTTTCATAACTATATACGATAGTAGATGTCTCCTACCCCCTCTCTCAACGTACGCTCCAGGCTACCCGTATAATCTCTGTATTCACTCATCGCGACGCACCCGACTAAAACATTTACATGATTTATATCAACAATGATTACAAATTTGCAACAAGTGAGGTCGTTGTATACTCCATCTTGGTTCTGGCTATATTTATTTAAGGGATTTTCCCAATGAACCTTAGAATCTTTGTAAATTAACTTCTCAACATAGTAAACATCGTGATTATCTCCTCGACCCCGTAAATTTGCCGTTGTAGGGGCTGATGGTCTGAGGTTTGGGCTGCACTGGGGAGGTCGGGAGGAGTTGGGGAAAGGGGCTAGAGGTTGGGGCGGCACATACCTTCATCCCTTAGAGCTCGCACAGATTGGAGATCAACTCCAAACTCTACAGCTTCCATCAGATCATCTGAGGAGTATCGATCAGAATCATCCGTTTGTCTTCTTGAACAGCTGTTTGATCAAAAATCCGACGATCCAGAGCACATGAACTCAGGTGGGGTTTGATTAACTCTGCCTTAACTCAAGGTAATAGTAAAATTAACCGCATGATCTGTGAGGGTAAGACGGAGCAAGTTTATAAAGTCGAGGGGATAATAACGATCGATGTTTATAAGGTTGAAAGGGTAACTTACAAAGATTTTAGGATTCACGGGTAAAAATCTCTTTATTTAATTATTATGTAATTATCATGCATTTTTTCGTGACGAATTAATTTGTTAAATATTCACATCGAGTTTTTTTTACCTGCTTCTGTTTGGGGATATGGACTCACAGGGTCTGGCAATCGATTCCACTTCAAGTGTAAAACGTGAAGAACCAGACTCCGATCTGGGGAGGATCGAGCTCAGTCTTTCAAGGGCTCGAGCTTGGATTAAGGATGCAAATCGATCGACCACGATACCCGATCCGGACTACGTCCCAAGTGGCCCCTTGTATTGGAATGCCAATGCGTTCCACAGGTAATCGATCCATCGATGCATACTAATTAGATTAATTAACACTTAGATCACCACAACAAAATATGTCTATAGTGATACATATTATCGAATCAAACCTCACTCTATTCTTCGCAGGAGTTATCTTGAAATGGAGAAGACATTCAAGGTATACGTGTACGGAGAAGGCGAGCCGCCGATATTCCACGACGGTCCATGCAAGAGCATCTACTCGACGGAAGGGAGGTTCATCTACAACATGGAGACGGACACCAGGATTCGAACGAAAGATGCCCGTGAGGCTCACGTCCACTTCCTTCCGTTCAGCATCGGCAAGATGATCAGATTCCTACGTGATCCGACTTCCTACGACATCAGGCCCATTAAGAACACCATCGAGGATTACATTAATCTCATCTCTCACAGATACCCCTTCTGGAATAGGAGCCTCGGTTCCGATCACTTCATGATCTCTTGCCATGATTGGGTAAGTTACCTTTTAGCCTCTCTCTTCTTGATTTGCAAGATAATCCTAGCCCTTTGTGGAAATATTTCCACACTTGATTTGCTTATGCGAAATATGGGTATAATGTGTTTTCGTCCAAGGGCATTTATGCAATATTCTTTTTCTGAGGGGGTTAATCTGCACAGAGGTTATGGATTCAGTATTTGCGAGATTAGTGAGATGAAATAGGATTTATATACTTGCAGGCACCGGAATCTTCTGCTGCAGTACGGGAATTGTACACCAATTCCATCAGGATCCTTTGCAATGCCAACACCTCAGAAGGCTTCAATCCTTCCAAGGACGTCTCGCTACCGGAGATGAATCTAAGGACTGATGACACCACGGAGATCATCGGCACCGCACCACGTGCTTCGCAGCGCACAGTGCTCGGTTTTTTCGCAGGAGGCCTCCACGGCCCCATCCGGCCGGTGTTGCTTGAACATTGGAAGGAGAAGGACAAGGACTTGCAGGTGAGGATGGGAATAGATGAGGGTGCAAATAAATATGCACTCAAAATAATTTCAAAAACCAATCCGAATTTCATGGTTTTTGGCGCCTAAGTTTGTTATATCTGATGTATTTGCATCCCTACTTACAACAGGTCTACGAATACCTACCGAGAGGTATGTCGTACTACGACATGATGAAGAAGAGCAAGTTCTGCCTCTGCCCAAGTGGGTTCGAGGTCGCTAGCCCACGTGTGGTGGAGGCGATCTATCTCGAATGCGTACCCGTGATAATATCAGACAAATACTCTCTCCCCTTCTCCGACGTCCTGAATTGGAATGCCTTCTCCGTCCAAGTCGACGTCAAGGACATAACGAACCTCAAGAACATACTGACGGCGATCCCTCAGAGGCATTACATGAAGATGCGGAAACGGGTTCAGCTGGTGCAGAGACATTTTCTGGTGAGCACGCCTCCGAAGAGGTTCGACATGTTCCACATGTTGCTGCATTCTGTGTGGTTGAGAAGGATGAACATACGGATTCACGGAGCGAACCGCTAGCTTAGTTCTTGGGTTGTATCCGTTCTGTTCTCCGCTCTTCGAATAGGAATCAAACACAGAATAAATGAATCAGATCATCGGGATCAGACAATACTGGGTTTCTGATTCTTGAAATGGTGTAGACATACGTCCAGATAGGTGAAGATACAATAAGCCATTGGATTAAAGCCCCTTGTAAAAACGATTTCACGACAAACAACTTGGGAATAGATGGCACGTTTTCTCGGCAATCTGGAGGGAGCCACGATCAGATTCTTAATCAATACAGCATAATCACGTGGTGAATTTTGACCTCGACCAGTGGCGTCTCTCTCTCTCTCTATATTAAAATGTGTATGCCCCTTACCCCTCCCCCCATTTTCAACTTTTTTTTTATTTTTTGAAAATAAAAATAGTTTAAATTCATTATTATATCCCTATATTATGTCATTCAAATTTCATGTGAAATCGAGACTCCTATGACTTCCATCCAGACGCGGTCGATTTAAAAAATCCTGTGACCGTTAGAAAATGCATGTCTGGATGGAGGCTGTAGGAGTCTATATTTCACATGAAATTTGAATGACATAATATAGAGATATAGTGATGGATATTCACGGAAGAAATTTTCAAAAAATAAAATAAAAATAGAGAAAATGAGGCGGGGGGATATGTGAGCTCCTTCTAGGAGGCAACCCCATTTATGCCATATGTGTTATATATAACCCCATTTTTTGGCAATTTTTTTATTTTTTTTGAAAAACATAGACATGTATATTGATCCCTATATCCCTCTTATATGCCACTCAAATTTCGTCAGAAACAGAGACTCCTACGGCCTCCATCCAGACAGAGTCGATTTAAAAAATCCTGCGACTGTTAAAAAAATGACATATGGATGGAGGTCGTATGAGTCTCTGTTTCTGACGAAATTCGAATGACATATAGGAGGGATATAGGATGAATATACATGGTGATATTTTTTTAAAAAAATAAAAAAATTTACGAAAAATGGGGTGGGGCAGCTATGTTGGCTGCCCCTAGGGGGCAGCCCCATCTCTCTCTCTCTCTCTCTCTCTCTCTCTATATATATATATATATATATATATGAAAAACGCGGATTAAGGTGGTATATTTTCGTATTTACGGTATGGCATATTTTTTCGACCGTTCGATCATGATCTATGGTCATCGAAAACCACTCATTCATCCCAATACAACCATTGAAACATCGTCTATTTTTAGAATAACAACATTGCATTTGTTACACCATCTCCGTTGCTAATTTAATATCACCATTAATTACTAAATTTAATAATCTCAACGAGGCAACATTCGTGCATTTCCTAATTTTTAGTCCATTGGCATTGTTGTTACGATAGATCGAGCACTTTCATTATCAGTTCTTTGCATGTCG
This sequence comes from Ottelia alismoides, assembly GCA_037367405.1. Lineage (NCBI taxonomy): Eukaryota > Viridiplantae > Streptophyta > Magnoliopsida > Alismatales > Hydrocharitaceae > Ottelia > Ottelia alismoides. Next base: position 705,373 of record JAZKJV010005362.1, read on the forward strand.
CAATCATCTTTTTCATCATTCTTCATATGTCGCATGGCTCATTTCCAAAAATCATGTTTTTCTAGAGGTAAATATTCCATTTAATAAAATATCCAGCCACTTTCGTTAATCTCATGTGTCTTGATTATTTTATGTTCTTCGTGATTTTTGAGTTATTCTCATTCGAGTTCATCAAAAACATCGACGACACGCTCAACATCTCTACTAAAAAAAGTTCAAGGTTAGTATTTTTTGTGCATGGACGATGTGTGTTCTTAGTATTTTTTTCATTTTTTGTATTCACTGTGTTAGTTTCATTTGATTTGCTCCACTTTTTCACGTTTCGAGTTATTTATATGTTGGAGTTCTTATTAATTTTTCATATTTTTAAATTCAATTGTTACTAAGTTCCAGATTAGTTTAGATTGCTTTTGTTTTTTATTTTGAATTTAGTTTTTATTTCTTTTTGATTCCATCTCGATTTAATTTTCGATCATCTTTGATCGGAGATCTTGTTTCTTCTATGTATTGTTTTTAAATTACTAGCTGATTTTTTATTTTACATGTCAACAAATAAAATTTACAATGAGAGCATGTATTTTACAAAAATCAAATAAACTTTACAACGTATGATAAATTTTGAAGAGCGCATGATATTGAAGAACTCGTTGATTGAAAAGATAAAATATTTTTACATTAATAAAACATTTTATTTTACAAAAATCGCATGCGATTTATAAAACAGATCATAAAAAATACAAAAAGTAACACAGTTTACAAACATTGCTCTAGCATAAAGTTTGATTAAAAAAATAGAAACTTACAAATGTTTGACAACCACACATTTTACTCCAGATCGAACACCGCCCACCGCTCAGCCCTTGAGCAGTGCACGTGCCCCGCGCGTGCGTGACTTGGATTTTTTTTGATCAAATTGCAAATACTCTCCCGAACCTTTTCTATTTCATTACAGGTCCAGGAAGTGCTGATGGATCTCCATGTCATCACCTTTATTCTATCATCTTGGTCTTAATAACCCTAGTAAATGCATGTAAATATCCTTAATTTGTATAAATTAGCATTCATGCATTGTTTTATAAATACTATATAAAACACTATTTCTAATGCCAAAAATATAGAATAAAGAAAATAAAAAATATTAAAATATTGAAGATATTTTCCGATCCTTAACCCTGAGACCAAGACATCTTGATGATTAGATCGACAAAGACTAAAGTAGGAGGAGACAAGGGCTATTTACACAATAAAAATCCCTTTTATTAATTCATTATTATTAGTTTTTAGGATGTATTTTATTTTCCATTTTTTATACCTTAAATAAAAAACTTAGAACATGAATGTTGTGGACAATAAAATATAAAAAATATAAAAATTTACTTCATACAAAAATAATATATAGAATAAAAGCTACACTTTAAATAAGATTCTAAAATCCCAACTTTCCAGACCCATGTCTCTTAAATAAAAATTCAAAATATATCAAAATCATCTTTAATTGTATATAAATTTTAATAAACTATTTAATGAAGGTAGTTTCATATTTTTTGAGTTAAGGTGTGAAAGTTAAGCTTTGGATCCTATTGTATAGTATACCCGATTAAAATAATCATTTTATTTATTATTTATTATTCTTATAATTTCATATTTTTATATTTTTTAAATATTATTTATAATATATATACACATATTAAAACTAAAAATAATATAACAAAGAAAACACGAAAATAAAATACTTATATAAAATACATAAATGAAATACCTATATCTATACCTATACAATTAATACACCTATTTATTTAAGCATACATATTATATCGAAAAATAAAATAAAAATATATTTAAGTATATAAAAATAAGTTATAATTATATGAAATAATAAACTAAAGTAATAAAATCAAAAAAAACAAAATAAAAGACACAAAAACATAGATGAATACACCCATATTAAACCCTAAAAAGTAACTTGTAATTATATACCTCATAAAATTAAATAAAAATCATAATAAATATTATGAAAAATAATAAACATTTTTTATTTATAACTTAAAATTAATAAAAACATTTATTATTTTATATTAAATTTATAAATCTTTTCAGGTTGGTCTACGTGGACCAACTAGCGTTTGCCCCCAATTGACTGCGGTCAACTCTCTGACCGAGCTCGTAAGGGTGTTAGACCTGCGATTTGACCCTTTTCTCGCATTCTTCCAATTCGATCCGAGCATCGACTAGGGTAGATTTCTCCTGCACTTTTGTGACTCGTTCATTGTTGATTCATGCCCTGATGAATCCTTGGGCTTTGGATCACTGCAGCACCTACGTCTCCTCGCCCTTGGACTCCTCGCCACCATCCGCATAAAATCCCACCTCCGTCCAAACTTTGCTTTTTGATCCCTCTTCTTCCCTCAAACCCTGAGTCTAAGATCTGAGTTGCCTTCCTGGTGAAAACAGGAATCATGTCAACCCTTCAAACAAGGCATTTAAGCATTGAATCGAGGTCGGTCTGCTGCTCACCGCCAACATCGCATGAGCTCCTGCTTCCGGTAGCATTTCGACGGTAAGCTTCTATCTCTTGAGTTTGTTTCATTCCTTCAGTTTACAGTAGTGTAGGGGTAGCGTTAATTTTATGAATCTCGATCTTCTTCACCATTATTCATAAAATCCTTCGTCTGGCAGAGCTCAGCTCCGCCAATTTGTTCCGACAACCCTAACACTCATCTGTTCCCCCGTTCACCTTACTTTTCTTCCCCCTCATTTTCTCCATGCCCCACGCGCCTTCATTCTCCCAGTTCTCACACAGAACTGGAGATTAGTACCTCATCTCCGTTGATCGTCGGAGGTACATCATCCGACTCATTTACGCCTTGCCTCGACCACCTGAAGCTCCCCAAATCTTCGCCCTCTTTTTGTGACACTGACCCTGCATGTAGCGGAAAGAAAAGACCCCTTTACAGGGTTTTTTGAGGTAGGTTATTAAGCTCCAGGTATCGAGCCTCACCAGAGCACCTCCAGTGATCCCCATCCCATTTTGAGGAGCCTAATAGGTGAGGATCGCTCCCAAGAACCCATAAACTATCTCAGGAGCGAAGGAGAGAGCTGGAGTAACTTAGGAGATTGGACTGAAGGAGCTCTAGTGTGTCGTTCTTCCCAGTTCGTCCAAGGATCTTCTCCGTTATCGGATCAAGAAGGAGCATCCCAGGTGCGCATGTATCATCCGATTGAAGCAGTCTAGCACCGTTGGATCCCATATGGGGATATAATCAGAGTCATATGTCTGTGAATCGTCACCAATCGCTGGATCGTCGACATGTGGCAAGTGAAGTGGCCTCCGTCGTCCATGAGTGTACGATTAAAGGGTATATTACATATTTCTCCGTGCATATTTTTGTATTTAATATCCGAGACTCAATCTCTCATCTGGAGTTTAAAAGTTCTTGAATATTTTCACTAAACCCCACATACTTTCATCTATCCGTACTTCAGTCCTTGCCAAGGGGATGCACGTGGGTCCTCATGTGATTTTTGGTGTACTTGCACCAATACCCTTCGGGTTTGGTTATTTCTGTTTAGTCTCGTAAATAAATATTAAGTGTGAAGTTTTTGGTAAATTTTCATACTGATTTATGAATATTTTGATTATTGCATCGATACCCTTGTAAGCGAAATTATTTTTTAATTACTTGAGATATTTGCTCGATTACCCATGCGATTTATTTTGGAGTTTGATATTGGTCCAGAAACTAGTTTCTCTTAACTATATACACCAGCAAGTATGCATTTTCTATTTGTAAACTTTGTTTTGTGAAAAAATACCTCCAAGTGCCTAAAGTCTTAAGGAAATTAATTTAAATACACTGCCACTTTACAAATCACATTTATTTTTGTGGAGTGTTTTAAATTGGTTCTCTATTTTTGAAAATAAAAAAACAATACTATTTTTCACTGTCTAATTTATAAAAATCCAAAAAATACCAAATTATTTTGATACATTCTAAGAAAATTAGTTTCTGTGTGTTTTACTCCGTTTTACCATCTAACCAAAAATCAAACAAAATACCACATAAAAACCCTAAAAATCTTATGAAATTTTCTAAAAAGTCGTAAAAACCCCAAAAATCATTTTTCCTATTTTGGATTTTGTATACTAGAGTATATTTTGATTTAAAAATAATTTTGGGATTTTCTATGATGGTTTGATATTTTTAAAATAAAAAATACTCATGTTTATATGATTTTGTACTATTTTGGCCTTTTATTCAAATTAAAAATCCTTAAAAATAAGAAAACCCATAAAAATTCATAAAAACAACATAAAAACATTCAAAACACAAAAATATTATATTCCTTGACTTTTAACTATTTTTATTGGTATTTATACTCACATCATCATATAATGTCTATATAGTCCCATATATCCTATATCCCTTATTTAAAAAAATAATATAAAATATGAAAATTATAAAAAGGAAAATATAAAAATACAAAACAAAAAACAAAATACAAAAATATAAAAATAAAAAGAATCCACAAAAATAAAAATTTTTAAAACCCACCAAAATCTTAATTTGGTGAAGTGTTTGATAGATATATTTTGCCTTGATTTTTTTATCTCACATTGCTCTACACCTTTGTTTCCTAGGTTCGACCCCTACTTGCATGTCACTATACATCTCTAGTAGGGTAAAATAAAATTTAGCTTGTGCTATTGATTGCTTAATTATCTATGTAGGTAAATTGTTGAAATAACGAGATGATTCGAGTAGTCACCTCAGCAACAGTAAGCCTGATTTGTCGGGTCATTATATAGCGACTCTCATTTTCTTGCTTTTCAAATGGCGCCGTTGTCGCGGAGCATCGACTTGTAGAGTGGATTTTCTCTCTTTACTTGCTTGGCCATTTTTAAGATTATCTGTATTTGCTTATCTATTTTGAATTGTCTGACATCCCTTCTCTTGTCTTCTTGCGAGGGACCGCGGATCTAGGAGGATCACCTATGTGATTCTACGCATCCTTGGTATGAGGGGTCGAGTATTCTAACATAGCCGACATAAGAGAGCAGGAGGTTCTAGATTGAGTGAGGACAATAGCTTAGGATTTTTTATTCTTCTTGTAAGAGAGACTTATTTGGACTATTAATTTGTAATAATACACGTAGCCTGGACTTTGGACACTCGGGTCCAATTTCCCCGTGTTTGTTTACTTGTGTGCTAACTGTAGTTTTTCGAGTTTTTCATCGCTTTATTTTTGCTTTGTTTCTCATGATTTGTGCTTTCCACCTTTTTCTATTTGTTTTGTGGTATGAGCCCTTAATTTTTAGGTGTGCTTCATAATGTGGTCGAGGCGAAACACCTAACTATTTTGCATGCACCTGTAGTCTTCATGTTTGGACTTAGATTAATTAATTGCTTAACACTTATTTTCGAAACCGCGCGTCTTAAGAGCACTCCGTACAACGCTTGCAGGACCCACTGTGGTAGGCATCGAGGAGGCTCCAAGATCGGATTATAGGTTTCATTCTTGATGTTTAGCATTTGGTTCTTCATATTAGCAATTGCCTGCTTAGGACAACTTACATGTGCATATCGGCATATAGTGTAGGTTTACAAATTCCTGCTTTGCATGCTGCATGGAGAGAGCTGTGAAGCACTGTAAGTCTTCTAACCGAGCATTCATCATTTAGGCACTAAGGTGGGATTTCCATCTTACTGTCACCTTTAATTACTTTTCCTCTATCTTTATTTGTTTTTGGATCACATAGGAATCAACAAAAATACAAAAAAACGTTAGGCACTTGTATCGAATCTATTCAATGCAAGTGATAACAATTTTTAAAATAAAAGGACTGCTAAAAATATTTAACCTAAATAAAATTGATTAATTGGACTCATTGCCTTGGGTGAGAAAAGCCCTCATTTGTTTTCAAGTTGCATTGGAAGGTCTCCTTCCCAGTGAGAGAGCGGTTTTGTAAGGACTAGAGTCCAAAACCCAATCTATAGCTGCCTTGTGTATCTCCTGGATTTCCGAAGTATTGGTGCTTTTATCGTACGTATACTAGTAGTGTTTGGTCAATGATGTTGTTCTCTATTGTGTAGAGCATCGACCTTGTCTGAAGTATTGAGCGTAGGCCATGCCTTCATGGGGGTGTCTGGCTCATCGTCTTGCATTTGAGTAGATTCTCGCATGCTCACGGGTGATTCCGTTGCGAATGAGATCCTAAGTAGTGGTCTAGCCTATATGCTTCCTCCCTCTATTTCTTTAGCTGAGTAGGGATCCATAAAGGGTTACAAGGACCTTAAAAAGCGCAGACTACATGTTACAAAGGAGGAGGGCAAATACAAGATACTTTTCTGGTAGTACTCTCTCTCCTATAGGTGTAGCACTTTAAAATCTCGTTCAAAGATAAATTTCCTGAAAATCAAATCTAAGACTTACAATGATAGTTACTGAACCTTCACGGCTTCACGAGTCGAGTGGTGAATCCACTGTTTTGAGGTTTGATTGATTAGTCTTATTAAGGTCAAGATAAAAAATATCGCACACTTGCGCATATTTGCTCTCCTTCCTAATTGACCCTTACTCATTGTGAGCCTTCTACTATTTTACACTCTGTTTATTCCTTGTTTGTCTCTGTATTCTTCATCCATCATATATATCTTTTAACACTCTCATGGTGTCATCATACAGATGGTATAGTCGGGACCCCACCAACGCCCACATCGATTCCATGTCGCCAACATCTTTAATAAGGTGGGATAATCTCCAAGAAGTTAGTTCAGATCTCGCGAACTTTTCCTTGGACTCCCCGATTCTCTATTCTTTCAATACTTACCTTTCTCTAATAAATCCGCCGTTTGGGATGGACTCATAGCCCGAGCCAGTTCTTCCTCTCTAAATAAATTATGATCACTCTTGTCCTAGAACTAACCCCTTGTGGATGGAAATCGATTTCAACCAATATCCTATTCTCCGTTCACAACACTCTGGGATTGACCTTAACTCTAGATTCATCTCAGCAGTTGGTGTTTAAAAAGAAACTGATTAGGGTTTAATTCATTATACAGATTCCCAATCCCATCAAGAGCCATGCGTTCGAGCCGATTCAGAGATGGCTCCATCAGGAAGAGGAAAGGGCCCGTAGCCCCAACAAACCGAGCAGGCAGATCAAGGGGAGGGATAATACACTATACAGAATGAGGTCAATAGTCAGTTGATTGCTTCTATACATGCCATCCAACAATAGATGATCAATCAAGCCTTGGCCCAGACTGCCTTTCAAGATATGCTTAATAATTTGAGGAGGAGGGCCGAAGAGAGAGATGCCAGGAGGGAGGGTGAACCAGAACCTGAGAATGAGTTCAATCAGGGAGGTAATGGAGATGAAATTCTCATCAGGTGGACCCGACTATGAGAGGAGGGAAGCAAGACCACTGTCGCCGAAGCCAACTTTGAAGGAAACCTACAAACCTGAGGCAGGATGCGTCATAGAGTGGATCCAGATTCCATCGATACACACCCATTTAGAGATGAAGTTGCAGTTTCTGTCTCTGCTTCCCACCTTCAATGGGAATACAACTGAAGAACCATATATCCACCTTAAAAAATTTGGTCGCATATGTACCACTGCACATTGTCCCAATATTCCTCTAGGGGTGATCAGGATGAATGCTTTTCCTTTTAGCCTGTAAGACAAGGCCCAGTATTGGGTCGATCATCTGAGAAAATTAGTGAAGACCTGGGAGGAGTTGAAGTCAACTTTCCTTCATAAATTTTACCCTCTCGACTGATTGGATAAGATGTGTGCCCAGATCTCCAGGTTTGTCAGCAACCCCACGATATAGTGCATGAAGTGTGGGAGTGATTGAAGGAGTTATAAGAAAAGTGTCCCCACCACGAGATTCCCAAAACCAGTATCGTGCATCATTACTTTGGTGGGTTGACATTGAAAAGCCAGAGGCTCGTCGATGCCGCATGCGGTGGCTCGTATTTCAACAAGGATGAGGATGTTGTCTAGAACATTTTGGAGGAGATGGCCGAAGGAGAGGCCGCCCAATCCTCATCACGTGCCTACATGAAGATGCCCGCCACCATCAATAAGCATGTTAACATGTCTACCCATACCGAAAACAAGGTTGAGAGCTCCAACCTTAGCATTTTTGGGAGCCACTTATCTAAGGTAAACATCATCGAGAAGAGGTCACATGACCTCAAAAAATTGTCAGTTTTTGAGAAGAGAGCCCAATGCTTGGAGAAGCTCAATATGATCTCCCAATAGCTGGAGCAGCCAGTCCGGACTCTGAATGCAACTCTGTGTCTGCCACTACCGAGAATCCTTCTGAGCAAAAGGAGCCACCATCGATACAACCTCCTCAGCCTATTCTCCTGCCGCCCCAACCTATCCAGCACGTATACTATGTGCAGGTCCCGAAGTCACCCGCGCAGTCTCAGAACCAGATGATTGTTTATCAACAAGCACTACAACAAGCATATCTGGAGAAGTTTCCTCCACCCTTGCCATATATTCAAGAGATCAATGTTGTGTGGGAACATGAACAATAGGTGGCTCATCCGTAGGGACATCCTCAGGGTCAGAACTCGACTAACCGACCACACCAACATCAGCAGCAGGGAGGGAGAAATTTCTAGCCCTACCCACCCTAAAACAAGCAGCCTCTGCATTATGGGAATACATGAAGGTAGGGGTATCGGTAACAACAGTCTGGTTACCGTCATCAGGGCTTCCCCCTAGCAGCCGGTTGCATGATATCAAAATTTTCATCCTTCTCAACAGTATTCACAGTACTTCTCTTGTACTCCTCCTCACCAATTTCATAGGATTACCAACCGCAGCCTCCCCCTCACTATCCGTACCAGAGTCCCAAAGTGGGAGAATCTTCTGAAGTTGCACCGGTGAACTCGACCCTCGCATGCCTGGAGCAACTCGTCAAGAATATGGTTGAGTGATGAATCTCCATTTCATCACCTTTATTATATCATTTTCGCCTTAAAAACCTAGTAAATGCATGTAAATACCATTAATTCATGTATTTTAGCATTCATATTTTGTGTCAATAGTGTACAAAATGCCAAAATTATAGAACAAAGAAAAGAAAAAGAACAAAATATCGTAGATTTTTTATGACCCTAAACTCCAAAACCTAGGCATCTCAATGATTAGGTCGATAAGGAATAAAGTAAGTAGAGATAAGAGCCAAAATGCAATAAAAATCACTTTTATTTATTCATTTGTTGGACCTATTTTTAGTTCCAATTTTTATACCTAAAATAAAGAAACTTTGAACATGAAAGTTATAGATAATAAGATATATAAAAATACAAAATTGAGTTTACATAAAAATAATATAAAGTGTACAAAATACAATCGAAATAAGTTTCCAAAATCCCAACTTCCCAGACCCATATCTCTCAAATAAAAACTCAAAATATATAAAAATCACATTTAATTATATATAACTTTTTAATAAGCAATTCAATGAAGTGGTTTCATTTTTTTGAGTTAAGGTGTGAAAGTTAGGTTTTGGACCCCTATTGTATAGTTTACCTGATTAAAATATCCTTGTTATTTATTATTCATTATTTTTATATTTTTATATTTTTATAATTTTGTAAATATTATTTATAATATATGTACATATTAAAATAAGAATAAAATCAAAAAGAAAAAAATAAAATTGTAAAGAAAATACATAGATGAACTACCTATAATTATACATATATAATAAATGTACCTATTTAATTAAGTGTATATAATATATCAAAAAAATATAATAAAAATACATTTATGCATATAAAAATAAGTTATGAATTTATAAAATAATAAACTAAATTAATAAACCAAAAATAAAAAATAAAAGATAAAAAATAGATGAGTATACATATAAATTATCCCTAAAAAGTAACTTGTAATTAGCAAGCCCTAAAAAATAAATAGATATCATAATAACATACTTTGAAAAAATAAAAAATATTTTTATTTTATAAATTAAAATTAATAAAATCATTTATTAAATATTTTATATTTTTTAAGTATTTTGGACCAGGTGTTTCCTAGTTGGTCCACGTAGACCAACCAGGTGCGGTCTGGAGTTGACTCGGGTCAACTCTCTGACCCACCACCTGCAGTTGTCCGACCTAGAGACTAGGTACTCTTCTTGATTTTTTTCCCGGCCAAACCTTTCACCATTTCACCTTGCTCCCTTCATGGTTTTTCCTCCTCGATCTACGCCCAATCATGCGTGTGTGATTATTGGGGTCGAGGATCTTTGGTTCGCTCCTTCTTCCTCGATCTTCCCCCTAGCCTCGTCACTTGTACAAAGATCACCCCTCATCTTCCTCTTCCATTTTGAACATCCTTTGACCACGTTTGGCCCCTCTACTTGTTTCTCCGATAGATATCTTTGATAGGGGTGTCTCCAGCCAGCTAGGGGTGACATCAGGTGAGGTTTAAGTGTGTTTCCACCACCTTCAGCGGAGCGCCGCCGTCGAGGTCTTCACCTCTGGTCTTTCAACCATCGAGGTATGATTTTCTTCGCCCTTTAGTTAGCTGTAACTCTTAGCTTTAATTTCGTGCTTTTTGTTGTGTGCTTGATCTGCTATTTTAACTTAGAATAGGATCTAATCCCCTCGTCGGAAGCTCCTCTCCGGCCACCACTTTTGTTTCACCGTTCTGCCATGCTTTCCCTCGTCGAGCTACCCACTATCTTCTTCATTTTGTTCCCCATCTGTTTCCCCATGCTCTGCCTCATCCCATCCACCTCGCTTCTCTCGAAAGCGAGCTGTCGGTGCTCCCATTCCTCCGTCTCATCGGAACAACTGCCATCTCCCCCCATTTCCATTCACCTCGCTAACCGGGTCGACGTAGTTTTCCCTTGATCCGAGTGTGTTTCTTGTGTAGGTGGGACATGCAAGACTTGGCTGGGGCAATTTTATGTCACGCTAGAGGCACCTGGGACGCGCCTGCTCCTCGACCCTCGTGGGTGAGCTCCAGTGCCTCTCCGGCCATTTTGGCACCTTTGGTGGATACACGACCCTTCCAAGAATGTCAAGCGCTATTTTGGAGCTTCTAGGAATGAGGGAGGGGGATGCCTTCACCAGAGGAAGCTCGTTGCGACGAGCCTTCTTCCATGTTCTTCCTCAGCGTACCTCTGTCGTTGATCCAAGAACCCATACCAAATCGCAAAGCAGTCGTAGGATCTTTCTTTGCTCAGACATCAGATAGTCCAGAGTCATCTAATTGTAGTCGTAGATCACCAAAGGGTATTGGCGTGCGTGAGGCCGACACGTGGCAAGTGACCTGATGTGAGCCGTTGGGCCACACCTTTTCTTTGAGTATTTTTCTTTTTCACCCTAAGTTATTTTGTATATAATAATTATAATTTAAACATTCATATGTTGGTTTATAAGTTTTGTAATATTTATATTAGCCCCCTAGATTTTCTATAATTGCACTTTAGTCCTTACCAGCTCACCTAACGTGGCCACCTACGTGAGGTGGGAATTTTGCAGGAAAGGGCCATAGTTTTCTAGATATCATTTTAGTTTAGAAAATTTTTGTGCACATTATATAATTTTTGTGAAATTATAGTAAGGCCCTCAGGCTTTATGTTATTTACAAAAATGTCTCTGCTAGTAATGTAGTTTCTCTTTGTTTCTTGTATATATTTCATAAAGCTACATTGCTCTAAAAAATCTACAAAAATAGATGTAAGATCTTGATTGCATCTACTTACACACGAATATTTGAATTTGCAATTTTAGGATTTGAATATTGTATAAAAATCAAAAAGTGCCTTTTTTCTCTATGTTTGAAATAGAAAATACATAAAAAATATAAAAACATTTTGGAAAATTCCCCCAAAAAAATATTTTTTATTTATATGTTCTTAACCTTTAGACCAAAAATCCCTAAAAATTATAAAAGAAAGCTAAAAAATAGAAAAAAACCTAATACATTTATAAAAATTTATAAAATTCCAAAAAATTTGAAAAAAAAATCTATTTTCTATTTTCTATTTTTATATATATTATTTTTTTTTATTTTAAAATAAATTTAGAGAAATTTTGATTCTTTTTTATATTTTTAATCTCCATTTTAATTTCAGATATTCATTTAAGCCTTGATTTAGGATATTTTTAACTTTAAAAATATATAAAAATTGGCAAAAATTCCCAAAAATCATAAAAATAGTAAAAAAATTTAAAAACCAAAAATAGTTTATTTCTCTTATTTTAATTTTTTATCAATATTTATATCTATTATATCCTATATTGTATTTATATCCTATATATAACTATATATATCAATTAAAATAAAAAAATAAAAATACAAAAAATAAAAAAAATATAAAAAATGAAAATCAAAATTCAAAATACAAAAATATAAAATCAAAAATAAAATAAAAAATTTAAAAATTAAAAATCCACAAAAGGAACATATAGACAAATACTTCACAATCACTTTTGTGCATTTTTGCCAGATTTATCCTGCTTGCTCCCTATGTTCGACCTCTACATGCTTGCACACTACATACATCGATTGTAGAATTATAATAAATTTTAACTCCGCATCTGTTTTTCATTTCTTGATCTTGAGTTGTGGGTTAATTATTGTTTTAATCCAGGTTTCCTGCGGTCACTTCGACGATTGTATTCCCGCCTTGTGTGGAACATACGACCACTCGATTTTTGGGTTAAACTCTGAGATGACCCAGAAGATAGATGACCTGACGAGTGCAAAACCGTCATACTAGACCAGATCGAGGCTAATCTGAATAATTTCTGATGCAAGGAGCAGGTATTTTGTAGTGATCTGCCCGATTTAGGTAGAAATGATTTGTTTATATCTAACGCGATTACTCTCAAGAGCGGTAGAGCACTGCAACCATCAACAACCATGAAGGGAAAGCACATTGCATCTGACGAGGAGGCATCAGTCCAGCCAACATGAGGGCCAAGCAGCTTTTTTGAAGGAACACCATCTACAGAAAAATCACAGAAAGTTGAAGAAAATACAAAAATACCAAAATACAACAATAACCTTGGTGGAAACAAGCCAACATTGTAAATTCCTGCACGTACCGTAGAACCAGCTCCAGTCTTGAAGAATCTTGCACCTGAAGTGAATCCAACGCCATCACCAGAAGTCAAGCCTGCAATTTTTGGTCCATAGATTGTAGATGATTCTATACCTTTTTGTCATCTACTTGTAAACACTGATATGGAGACAATGTTGAATGATATTATTTCATATTATGTAAATATTCCTTTCAAGAAGCAATAAAAAACACAACAAATGAAAAATTTTAAAATAGTTTGTCTGATCCTGGCATTGTAGAAATTATCCAAATTTGGTCTTGAATATTCCCTTTATGAAAGCTTTTGAATACATGCCAGCTGTGAAGAAAGTATTGAAAGATGCATGTACAACTAGGCATAGGCCTTATCCTCATAATTCCATAAGCAAAGGTGGCAAGTTTGAAAAGCACATTCTTACAATGGCCATAGTCAATGCCATCAACAATCTCCCAAACAAAAAGCCAGATAAGGGCACACCTCGTGTTCACTGTTAGATGTTTCACCAGGAGTTCGAACACACTTTGCTAAACAACAGGTCTTTTGTCAACTTGATGCTAGCTTCACTGCTCACGAAATTCGAGATAATACCTCTCAAACCTACAAAAATTATTATGCAATTCATAGAACAAGCAATCTAGGGGCATGTTGGAGGACGTGATCATCACAGTTCAGGGGATGCAATTCCCTGCTGATTTTGTCGTGCTGGATATGGGCGTCTCCACACATTTGCTCCTCACCCAAATCATACTTGGATGATTGTTCCTGCGAACGGCCAATGTAGTAATGAATTATGGCACTAGAGAGATCACCTTCGGCTCTAGAAACTATAAAATCAAGATAGAGACCATGTTTGATGCAAAGACTGACAAAGGGAACATCTGCAACGTGTGCAGGGTGATCGATCATTCTGAAGACTGTGACTTTTTAGCAGAAATTCAAGACACAAACCTCTTTATGGATGATAATGAGATCCATGAATTCTTCTATCCTGAGGAAGAAATGGAGAACACAGTGGAATTTCCCTTTGTTTATCATGATGATATTTTTGCAGGTTCACTTGATGAGGTTTTGATGGAGATGATGTGCTCTCAAGACCAAGAGTAGATCATTGAAAACTTCTGTAATGAAGAAGTCATTATTAGAAATTTCTATGAATTTTTGAATGAAAAGGCAGAACAAAGTAGGGTGGACATCGAATAGATAAAAAAACCACCACCTTCGATGATAGCTGAAGTCACCATCATGGCAGCTCCCAGTCCGCCTGAGATGAAACCATTTCCCTCCAATAAGAAGTATGCCTTCCTTGCGGGTGAACCAAACATGTACTCGGTCATTATCAATGATCACCTGTCCAAAGACCAAGAATCTCATCTAATGGAGGTTCTTGAACATAACCATAAGGTAAAAGGTTGGAAAACTTCAGATCTCCATGTGATCAATCCATCCTTGTGATCGCATCGCATTTCCTTGAAGAAGATAGTAGACCCTCCCGTGAATTTCAAAGAAGGTTGAATCCGAATCTTTGGGAGGTTGTTATGAAAGAAATTCAGAAATGGTGCGAAGCAGAATTCATTTATCCCATCTTCGATAGCAAGTGGATGAGCTCTCTACATGTAGTGTTAAAGAATCAGGGATCACCATCGTAAAGAATGACAAGGGAGAGGAGATCACGACCATAGTACCCACTTCCTGGCGAGTGTGTGTAGACTAGAGAAGACTCAATCTCTCCACCAAGAAGGACCATTTCCTTTCATTGACTAGATTTTGAGAGGTTGGCAACGAAAGAATACTTCTGCTTCTTGGATGGATACTCTAGATATAATTAAGTTTCCATAGCTCCTGAAGACCAAGAGAAGACCACATTCACCTATCCCTTTGGTATATACGCCTTCAGTTGGATGTTGTTTGGTCTATGCAATGCCCTAGCCATATTTGAGAGGTGTATGCTTACAATTTTCTCTGACATGGTGAGGGGTTTTCTTGAGGTCTTTATGGAAGATTTCTCGGTCTACCAGGACTCGTTTGATCAATGCCTTGATTATTTATACCGAGTGTTACAGAGGTGTTGTGAAGTAAATTTGGCGCTCTCGTGGGAGAAGAGCAACTTCATGGTGATCGAGGGAATTGTGCCGGGTCACGTTGTATCTAATCATGGTATGGAAGTTGACCCATCCAAGGTGGAAATGATTTCGAAGCTAGAGACACCTACAACTATAAAGCATGTCAAGTCCTTCTTGGGCCATGTCGGCTTTTACTGGTGATTTATCAAAGATTTTAGTAAGTTGGCCAGACTATTGATCGAGTTGCTAGGTAAAGAGAATGATTTCATTCTTGACGACCGTGTGCTACTTGCCTTTAGTCAATTGAAAGAACTTATCACTCAGGCCCATGTTTTGCAGCCGTCGATTTGGACACAACCTTTTGAGATAATGACTAATGCATCAGATTATGCTGTCAGTGTTGTGCTTGGACAAAGGAAATATAATGTCCCATTTATTATTCACTACGCTAGTCGAACACTCGATAAAGCTCAAAGAAATTACATAGTCACTGAGAAGGAGCTGCTAACGGTAGTATTTGCCTTGGAAAAGTTCAGATCCCATCTCCTCGGGTCTACGACCATCATCGACACATATCATTCGGCCATATGGTACTTACATCAGAAGAAGAACGCCAAACCACATCTCATCCAGTGGATCCTTCTCCTTCAGGAGTTTGACCTTGAAATTTGAGATAAACCTGGAGTTAAGAATATGGTGGCCGACCACTTATCCAGACTTTCTGTGCCTGAATCTCCTGAGGTAAACTTGCAACCTATCACTGAGACCTTTCCAGATGAGGAGATTTTGTCAGTTACCTCGCTTCCCTGGTATGTTGATATTGTGAACTTTCTTGTAATCAAGAGAACTCCACAAGATTGGCCAAAGCTTAAAATTGACAAATTTTTGTCTAAAATCCTTTATTACTAGTGGGAGGATCCATATCTATTTCGTGAGGTGGTAGATTGCTTTCTGAGGAGGTGTATCCCTCAGGTGAAAGTTCTGATTATCCTTGGACTTAATCATGATCAAGAATCTAGAGGACACCATTCAGACAGATGAACGAAAACAAAGTTTCTTCAGAATGGCCTTTGGTGGCCTACATTATTCAAGGATGTAGAGGATTATGTCAAGTGTTGCATTGACTGCTAGAATATGGGCAGTACCCTAGGAATGAGAGAAACGATGCCTCTGAAGTTTATCAGACATCTTCGATGCACGGGGCATCGACTTTATGGGCCCATTTTCAAATAGCCAGGGTTACGAATACATTCTACCAGCTGTCGACTATGTGAGCAACTGGGTGGAGGCTATTCCCGCCCGAACAACCGATAGTCGGACTGTCTATCGATTCTTAAGAGATCATCATTGCATGATTCAAGATTCCCAAAATTCTAATATTCGATGAGGGTAGTCATTTCATAAACAGATAGGTTAAGAAGCTGCCTCGAGAATTCTGCATAAAACATCGTGTTGCTTCACCATACCACCCATAGTCCAATGGCTTAGCAGAATGTTCAAATTCCGAGATAAATACAATTCTACAAAAGCTTGGGCATCTAGATCGCAAGAACTGGTCTTAGCTACTCGATTCAGTTCTCTTGGCATACATAATCACGTACAAGTCTCCTTTAGGAATGCCCCCTACCACCTTGTCTATGGCAAGCCATGTCATCTGTCCGTTGGATAAATTCACAAATCTTTATGGGCCATCAACATCTGCAACTTGAAACTCTGAGAAAACTGGGAAAAACTGAAAAATGGATCTGAACATATTGTTGGAATTGACTATGCATATGACAATAGCCTGATGTATAAGGATAAGGTCAAGAAATGGCGTGACAAGCATAACCGCCACAAATACTTCTAGCCGGGTCAGAAGGTGTGGTTGTTCAATGCAAAATTAAAGATATTTCCAAGAAAACTGAAGAGTAAATGGACTGGTCCAATCACAGTGTGGCATGTGCGTGACAATGGAAGCATAATGATATGTAGTTTGTCAGCTGACGCACAATCATTTGTGGTTAATGGACAACTTTTGAAGCCTTATCTTGAACATGACACATTCATGTCTGTCGTTGACTCAGTCCAAGTTATTCATGATGTCGAGCTAGATACTTCCATAGATGTAGTCGAAGACAAGGCAAACCAACATATTTTTGAATGACTTTTCTTCTTTTCCTTCTTTCATCTCTTGTTCTATCGAAAGATGTCATCCCTTCATCATTGCTACATTTAGGATGTACTTTGTCCTAAGTATAGGGGGGATGTTCACCTTGAGTTGTTCCAATTTCTTATCATGTTTTCACTTATCTTTTCTTCCTTTCCTCTTAATTTTTATTTTTATACCAAAAAGTTGTTTCCCCTTTTTTGTCAGTTTTCTATACTTAGGATAAACTTTGTCCTAAGTATACGGTGGCGTGCACCCCGAATTTATTCATTCTTTGATCCTCTACATTGTCTCCTCTTCTTGTCTAATACTTAAGGATATTCTTATCCTAAATATAAAGGGAGAAAATTTGAGTATGATCCGTTCATTCCCACCCTTGACCCTCTAATGAATCCCTGATTCTCACTCTTTATTCTTTTATTTTAGCTATTTATCTTAGAAAAGCAGCATGTAAAAACTTGTAAATATAATAACTTAGCAAATTGCATACATCTGTTAATATTGCATAATTAGCACGTTTTTGTGTAAAAATAAAATAATAAAGGAACAAAAAAAGGAAGGAGGTATTTGGAATAAATACAGAGTAATCCGAACCCCAAGAGAAGTCAAGCCTTGACCTGATCGTAAGATAAAATAAGTAGAGAGCGATAGAGTCTACTTTGTGTTGTACATATTACCTATATGTGTAAATAATTATTTTTGACAAAATACAATAAAATAATTATTTTTTACCCCCTTGTATATATTTCTAAAAATAATATAAAAAGAAAATAAAAATTAGATAAATAAAATAAAAATAAAACAAAATATCCCTTTCATTGTACAAAATACATGCATATATATCAAATCACCATTTATTCTATATTCATAAGTAATGTGTAAAAATAAAAAAAAATTATTTTGTACTCCTAAAAATATGTTATAAATAAATAAAATATAAAATTGGGGGTATTTATGTAAAAATAACAAAATAAAAATACTTGTGCATAATACATAGGTACATGTATATAATACTATATATTATGTATACACTAATTTATTTTTCATAAAAATAATTAAAAACCACAACAAAATAGTTTGAAAAATAATAAACATTTTTTATGTTTTAAACTTTTTAATTTAAAATCATTTAGTATTTTTTATTGAATTTGTAAATATTTTGTACATCCTAATTTTCTGATTGGTCCGGACCATTTGTTGACCCCTAGTAACCAGTTCCCCCTTCCCGAGTCAGACCAGGATGCTATTTGCCAGAGCTCCTTCTCAAATTTCTTTAGCCCTACACCAAGCTCCTTTTGCCTCGAAATTTGGACCCGATTATCCTTGTACATCCGACATCCTTGCGGGTCCTTTTCCCAATCCGAATCGCTTTAGTGTTATGCACTTTACGCCGATCTTTCTAGACCCCCGAGCACCGTATAAATCATATTCTTCCCCCTCTTGGCACCACATCTCGTGCCTCGCCCCTTCTTTCATCCCTAGGTATCTTCAGTAGAGTAACAACAACCTATGGGTGCCCATGGATTAAAGCTAGGTGGCCTGTACCCACAGCTCAGCTACGTGGCCATACCTCTCTACCGCATTTAGCGTCCCTGTCTGCTGATCAGTCGCTAAGTACGATGTATAATTTGTGCACATTGTAGTATGTGTACTTAGCGAATCAGTTAGAACCGAGAGAAGATCTCCGTGAAGAGTGTCTCGGCTTTAATTTATATTCTGGGCAAGTCCGGGATCGAACACAAGGAGGCAAAGGAACAACTTTGGAGTTAATTCAAAAATTTAGTTGTAGGTTTCCAATGCAGATTTTTTATGCAAGAAAAAATGCAAATGCAAATGTGGCTGAATTAATACTCTAAGAAAACACACAACAAGGCCAAATTAAATTTAATGTCAAATCAGATCAATTTATTAAAATTATATTTTTCTTATAATCCTAATACAGAGATGGATGCAAAACATTTTTTTTTAAAATTTTAGGGGTGAAAATGCAATAAGTAAAAATGCACACTTTTTGTGGGTTTTTTCGTATTTTTTCACACAAACAGTAAGAAAAAATTATGAAAACTTTACTGGAATGTAAACATGATGCAAGGAAGTTCTAATAATATTTTTGGAATTTTTGACAAAATATGAATTTTTTATGGATTTCTTAATGAAAACAGAGTGATAGTAAGTAATTAAATTCTAATAAATCCACAATATTAAACTAATGATAGTGTGAATTATCTCAAAAAGATATTTAGATGCCTAATTCAGGAGAGTTGAAATTTTGTGAAAAGGATGTATGTGGATTTATTAAAATTCAAATACGAAAATCACTCCACAATTTATTTTAGGCACAAGACCACTCCACCTTGGATAAAATTTGGAAAGTATCTCAATCACATTTCAAGGCATCATTCTTGATTTTTTAAGATTTTTTGGAGAAACCGTGAGTTGGATATCAATTTATGAGTACAAAATGGGTAAAATATGCAATATTTCAATTAAATAATTTTAATTAATTACCCATAACTCACAAAAATACAAATAAATATGCATAATGTGTACAATTAGTTGCTCAACACAATGACATTTTTCATTGAATAAGATGATGCAAAATAGAGGTCCAAATTAAGGCATGAACAAAAGGGTAACTGTGCAAATATAGAAAACAAACAGAATAATACAAATATCTACTAGGACTGTTTTATAATTAGAAAAACTAGAGAAAATTAAATTGCAATTTTTACAAAAAACTAAAAAACTAAAAACACCTTCTTCTTCGTCCTGGATAGGCGACAACGGGGGTGGGGGGGGGGGGCGACGCCAGCGGCGTGGCCGCACACGACCGCGATGAGGGCGGAGGAGCGGCGGAGAACCGGGAGCGAACAAGAGGTGGCGGAGGGCTGACGGCGGTCGACGGGGGAGGCGAGGTGCGGCTGTAGAAGAGGGGTCGACGGCGGTCGACGGGGGAGGAGAGGTGCGTCTGTAGAAGAGGGGTCGACGGCGCTGTGAGGGTCGGTCGTGCACCGAGGTGGAGGCCGGGCGGCGCGCGACCTGGGTATGCCACACACGGAGGAGCGGCGGTGGGTTGTAGCCTGTGCGGGTGGCGATACGCCTCTAGTGGGTGGCGGGCGGCGGTGGGTTCTCCCCACCACTACGTTGGTTACTTTTTAAACAGTTTTTTATTTGTTTTTGATTTTATTAATGAATTGATGCAATAAATTTTTTTATTGTTTTATTTTATTTATATTTTTTGTTTTGCTAATACGGGGATGTACATGATGTAAAAAATGTTGTGGTGATGGTAATGATGGGGGTATGATGAGGATGAACAAATGTGGGTATATGGATGGTAATGTCATGGGCTAAAAAATTGCAAAGGTAAAAATAATGACAAGATGAAACTAAACTTACCTGCGATGGAGACTGTCGCCTATGGTATGCTCACAAGAGCACGGTCTTCACTCAAATCACCGGCGAGCAACGAGCTCTAGCAATACACAGTTGTGGCTACGATGTTGGCCGAAAAGCCAACGGATCTCACCGGAGAGAGGGTTGTTGTTGCTCGACCACGGTTGCGTTGTTGTCAACGATTCAACTATGGGAACTAGGATCTCCTCACATAAAGATGGATCTAGTGCAAACTGAGGAGGATGATATGTA
Organism: Ottelia alismoides; assembly: GCA_037367405.1. NCBI lineage: Eukaryota > Viridiplantae > Streptophyta > Magnoliopsida > Alismatales > Hydrocharitaceae > Ottelia > Ottelia alismoides. The sequence continues at coordinate 726,322 of JAZKJV010005362.1, forward strand.
TATAAAGAGGAAGAAATGAGAGGTTATTAAAGTGGTAGGAGGTTATATTATTAATGGAGTTGAATGAGAGGTTTAAAAAATGGTGGGGTTGAATGAAGGTTGGTGGTAGAATGGAGTTGAGTGGTGGTTATTGTAGAGAATGAAAAATAAATAAAGGAAAATAAAATGAAATAAAGTAGGCTACTTTAAATACAAAAAAATAAAGAATGAAAAAATAGTGGAGAATTAACAATGGAATACATACAACATGTACACTTTTTTATTTGCTTTTCTAATATGTATTTTTTTATCTTTTTAATAAGAGATATTTACAACGAAAAAATACAACAAAATACTATAATCAAAATACAACACAACCATGATTTTTTAGTAATTAGAAAAGATAAAATAAAAATTGAAGATAGAATGAATATATACATAATATACAATGTACATCTAGGTCCCAAAACCCGACTTTTGCAAATGATATCCGATTGTAATGAAACCACTTTCATTTGATAGATAATTTTCTAACTTGAACTTTAAAAGTGAGTTTGGTGAATTTGGATTTCATATGTAGCGGGATTTTGGCTTGGAAGTTGGTCTTTACGGCTTTTTTCCCTTTGAGATCTAGGAGCATTTATTGAGCTAAAATTTGTTTTGTATTTTTGTATTTTTATATACATTTTTATGAACAAGTTAGAGAAAGAATTAGCTAAAAAGGAGTTGAAATGAAATTACTAAAAATACATGAAGTTTTGGCTATTTATAGGTGAGAAACTCCTTTGATTTTGCGGCTTTTTATTGTTAATTTATTTTATACAATCTAATATAAAATTAGTTGTTTGTTTTATTTACAGAAGTCATTTTGTTAATTTATTGATTTTATGGACATTTTTCTAGGATTTTACTCAGGGATTTTGCTAAGATCAAGATATTAAGATGACGAATCATGGATTCATCACCCCCCATACTTAAACTTTGCTAGTCCTTAAGCAAATAAAGAATGAATAAGTTGGGTTAACCCTTGACTGTGCATGTGAATACAAGACTTGATCCGTTCAAGAACTCTCGGTTTTAGAGATCCTAAAATTCTAAGATGAACCAAACTCTAGTCAAAACGTATCCAACTTCCCTAATCATCAGACTCTCTTTGTATACATATATAGTAGGGATATGACTTAAGCGTTGATTGCAATTACAAGAGTAGAGTCACAACGTCACCCAAGGTTACAGTCCAAGAGACTCTCCTAAGAACCCAATCCTCAACACTAGGGAATAAACCATTTCTTGCATCCAATTCACCGTCTCTTTAGTTGTCAGACTTGAAAGTGTATATGGAAAGCCAGCTGATGGAGGGCATAGGATTGTGTCATTTCTTCTCTCCCTCTGATTGGAACAAGGATTCTCTCAAGTGCCTTATTAAGCAACACATATTTTTGGTGTTGATCAGTGCGTCCGTCAAGAGAAGTTGGAGTCATCTGCACTTGTTTCCCTGGGAGTACACTGGGGTGTGCCTTTTTTGAGTATCTATTATACCTTCTACACCCAGACTTATAGCATTTACGATGCAGAGCCCTATTTTGGTGCAATCCCGACTCCTGGTCCTAATAGCGGTGTTCCAAGTGGACACTTTGAAATGGTTGGGAGCGCTCGCCTTTGGTGGAAGCTCTTTTGATAATTGACATTGTGGAATGAGAGCATTTCTTTAACATTTCATAGCTTTGTAGTATTTTCGGTTAGCTCCACCGCTTTTACCAAGAGTTGGCGTACACTGATCAACAAATTTTTTTATTTTATCACACCGTGGCACATAGGTAAATGTCAGGAGATAGTACAAGAACCATGTTCTCATACTGGCTAAGGATGCTGACACTCAGGTTTCATGAAGCCTTCATTGATTTTATCCCATCCTCGAGCCTCATCAAATCAAGTCCAAACTCAAATCCCTCATCCCAGTTCCTCAAGTGAAATTTCAACTCATCTCATCATAACTGCAGTCGTGTATGTGAGGTGCTGATCATATTCTTAAGGTAGAGACTAAGCATGCAATATATCACACAAATCTTTCAAACCAGGGAAATGTGAATAATTAAGTCCAAGATCCTAATGACTAAGGCTGGTTAACTCAAAATCTCAAGACCTCATAAAGCAAGTGTTTTTGAACATCACTAGTCTTGTTTGAAAGTGAATTGTGTCAGGGATTAAACCAACTTATTAGTTAGTGTGTTTTTTGTGATTTTTTGGAGAGAGTTTTTTTGGAAAACAAAGGAAAAGAAGAAAGTTTTTTTTAGAAATTTTTTGCTTTTTTTCTCAAAGGTTTTTTTTTGAAAATGATTGGTAAATAAGAAAGGACATTTTTTTGAAAAAGTTTTTTTTCAAATAAGGAAAAATAGTTTTTTTAAAAAATTTTTTTAAGAGTTTTTTTTTAAATAGATTTTTTACCCACCCCATAATTATTGTATAATATATACAAAAATACATGAAAGTACGAGCTATGGATAAAGTATATATGTAATATATACATGCCCCCTATACTTAGCATGTGCTATGTCCTCAGAGCACAAGAAGCGAGAAAAAGACATAACTCGTGCTAAGCGTAGGATGACTAAAATAATAAAAAGTATAGAAGTCGATCCACCCCCCTATACTTAGGCTCTGGTCAACCTAAATGTAGAAGAGAAGCAAAAATGGGGCGGACGAGGTCAAGAGGAGAAATGGATGAGTATACACATGGCGGACATTGGTTCCCCCTATACTTAGGCTCTGGTCAGCCTAAGTATAGGACATGAGTAAGTGTGAGAACCGATGTGATTTGGAGAATATACAAAGAAGGGAGAATATACAAGAGTGATTGAATCTTGATGCTGTATCTTCATAAAGAGTAATATGATGTATCTGCTCTGTGCTCACTCTGTATGAAGTTGATGACCTCGACTTGGACTAACTGCTCTTTCGAATCAACGAAATGCTTCAACAGTTGTCCATTTACCACATGAGATTGCGCACCATTTGTGAGATCAACTATCTCTACACTTCTATTCTCGTGCACTTTCTTAACAACAAAGGGGCCCGTCCATTTAGATTTGAGCTTCCCATGGAACATCTTCAACCTGGCATTGAACAATTTTGTCCAGGGACAAAGTCTTTGCACCTAATGTGCTGATCATGCCATCTCTTTACTTTGTCCTTATAAATCAAACTGTAGTCATATGCCCTGTTTCGGATTTCCACAAGCTCGTTCAAGTTCAAGTCTCGACAAAGCTTCCCTAGGTGACAACTCCAATTAATCTTTTTAATTGACCATTCGGATTTATGAATCAATTCTGCAGGCAAATGGCATGGCTTACCATAGATCATTCTAAATGGTGAAGTACCCAATGCTGTCTTGTAGGCTGTCCTATAGGCCCACAGAACTTGGTCCAAAAGCTGAGACTAGTTCTTCCTATTGGGACGAACCAATTTCTGCAAAATACTCTTCACCTCTCTATTCGAAACCTCTGCAATGCCGTTGGAGTGTGGGTGGTAAGGACTAGTAACTCTATGCTGGATGCAAAATGCAATTTTGTCCTAGTTTAGGGACTAAAATGCAAATTATATTCAAACGATGTCCAAAAATATGAAACTTTGTCGAGATGATAATTGTGACAAAAAGAATGCACTGTAAGTTTTTTGGAATTTTTGAATGCAATAAGATTTTTTTTGTGAATTTTTAAATGCAAATAAATAGAATTTCAATATTTAATCACGATAAATATTAAACCTAATTATTTTCAAGGAACAAAATTATCTAATATCTATCACTAGATGATTGACCTCAGAAAAATCCTAAACCTCAAAAATACTAGTATCAATACTTATTAAAAATCAAATATTGAAATATGCAAAATGGTTTTTACAGGACAAACTATGCATGCAAATGAGATTCTTTTTAAGCACAATGTCAAGCACAATTAATTTTGCAATATGTGATTTTTTGGGAATTTTTAAAGAAATTGTTAATTAGGTAAAAATTTCAAATCATGAAATGGACAAAGTTTACAATTTTCCACAAAACAATTAATTATTAATTAACCAATGATCACAAAATTATCATGATATGTCAAGATGTAGAGAATTAAATGAGGAACATTATGCTATTTTTGGTTAAAAAAATAATGTCATGTAGTTGTTCAAAACTAAGGGAGAACACAGGGGTACAAATGTAATATATAAATATGAAAATAAGCTGCAAAGGGACCAAGATGTAAATACCTGAACCCTTGGGGGTTTAACTGCAAAAATCCTAGAGGGGCACGTGCGTGACACACGCCCTCTGGTCGGTGGGGGTCTAACGCAATATGGAGAAGTCCCAGGGTCTTTTTCTGCAATTCTCCAGTAACTCACGTGCCACCCATGTGTGTATGTAGGCCCGGGTGGAGGTGTGGGCGCGAACCTACAAGTGGCGTGCTGTCGTGCCTCATGTTGGTCCGAGGCTCTGGCTTCCGAAGCGATCTGCACCGTTGACTTGATTGATCCGATGATGGAGGAGAGAGCGTCTCTGAACGGTCAGATCTGGAGCGTCGTTGTTGATCGAATGGCCAAGGGTGGCCGACACACGGCCAAGGGTCGTCGGAGGAGCAGCGAACGGTGGTCCTTGGTGGAGCTTTGACTGGTGGAGAGACTGACGAAGCTCCTGCGCTATTCAATGTCGTGCTGGTGGCGATGAATGGAGGAGCTCCGGGAGTACTACCGGTGATGCCTCCGATGTTGTGACCGGCTATTGAGTGTTGATCACGGAGATGGAGGTCGGAGTGGCTCGTCAGAGATCGATGGCAATGGTTGTCGATGGAGTGACGTTGAGGGGAGTTGATTGAAGTTGAGGATGAAGATAATGATCGAGGGAGAGATAGATTGGAGATGCAGAGCTGGATAGAAGGTGAAGCTGCGGAGGATCGGGAGATACCTGGGTGGGGGCTCAACGACGAGATTGGCAGAAGCAGAGCAGCTGCGAAGGGCAAGGGCTACGACGAGGCCGAAGAGACCTCGGATCACGCCGAGGTGTTGGTTGTCACGACCACGTTTGAGAACGGTGGTAGGGTTCGTCGTTGGGGTCGACGGGGGTTAAATAGGGTTGAGGGGAGGTCGCCAGAGATGGAAAGAATCAGGGATTTGGGTTTCGTCGGGACGTCTGATGATTCGAGGGAGATTTGATGATAGGCGGTGACGAAGGATCTGGTGATTGAGGATCAGAGAGGATATGGGACGGAGATTTGACGAGGGACTGGCCGGGATTTGCTGTGAGGTGCGGGGGATCGGAGGGCAGCGGCGTTCCCAGATTAGGAAAGGGGGATCTGAGGTAGGAGATGAGCCCTGGCCATCCGATCGGCCCAGATCAGGTGACCAGGAACGTAACACGTGGCGACGAGGGCACCAGAGAGAGAGTGGCGCACGTGCTTGGCGCGTTCCTGGGAGGCACATGCCTTGCACGTGTGGGTATTTTGATTTAAAATTTTTTAAACCAATGATAAATAATTCCAAAAATGGCTGAAACATGACGGCTCTAGGAGATGCAACGTGTCAGCACTAGAAAATTCAGAGTATTAATCTTTTGTAAAATCGAAAATAAATAGCAAATGGCCTTGGATCGAAAATGTTTCTTCAAAAAAATTACTCGTCTCGATGAGATTTACAACTTTCGTGAAAACATCAAAACTAAAATCAATCAAATGAACAAAGTGAATTTTTGGGGTATCTTAGGTACATCAATACCTTTATTTTTAGGTTTTGTAATTTTTTGTCATTTTTAAACTTGATAAAAATACAAAAAATATGGTAAAATAAAGAATAAATATAGACACATTAATCTTAATTTTTTTGGTATTTAATTAAAGTAGGTTAAATATGTACATAAAATATCAGGTTAAAATCGCTAAAATACAAAATGTACAAAAGAAGACCAAAACCCAACTTTCACGTACGAGCTCCGATTCACTTGAACTTGGTCTTGTTTTGAAGGTAATTGAATGTACGTTAGTTCAAAAGTGAGTAGAATTAAAATGGACACTGGATGGAGAAGATATGAGGTTTTTAGTCTGGAAATCTTGAAACTAGGGTTTGGGTTTTTGGCCCAGTTATTTGGGTTAGTGATTTTTTTGCATTTTTTGTTTATTCTTGTTATTGATATGTACACAATGGAGGTGGTTTTGGGTCATTTGGAGTTAGCATGAATTAGTTAAAAATCATGAAAGTTAGGCTATTTAAAGGTCAATTTTGGTTGTGATTTTTGGCTTCTTATTTTGTGTTGAAATTAGTGCTAAAATGTAATTCTTATCAAAACATGCATGAATGCTAATTATGCAGAGTAGATGCAGAAATGCTGATGATTTGAGGGATTTGAGCTTAACTAATGAGATTAGAGTGATGAATCTGAGATTCATCACCCCCCTTATACTTAAACCATGCTCGTCCCTGAGCATCAAAAAGAAATTCCATGAGGTGAAATGAGATTGGGTTCCATACCAAGACCATGAGCTGAAGCTGAAAATGAAACTAGACTCGACCTTTGGATTAATAGTGTGGTGGAACTTCTGTAAGACTTAGAATTTTTAAAATCAACAGCCTTCAAGTTCTACACGTCATTGATACAGTTTCGGCTAAGAAGTCATCTTAGATCAATCCTCTTCCCAAAGCATACCCTATGAACATTGAACAATCAACTCATGTGTGTGAAAGGTTTTAGCTCTTCCCATCCAGAATGACGAACTACCATGCAAACCTCCTCTCCACTAACTTGTCCTTAGGGAGTCAGGTATTTCCTTCTAAGGTCTGTCGCGATGTGTTCACAATCGAATTGGGAGAGAAGTGAGAAGAAGGGGAAAAGAACTGGAGGATGGTCAGTGTAGTCATCTCTCCTTGTGAAGATGGCCAGTGTAGCCGAGTCTTCACCAAGATCTGCATGTTTTCTTGAAGCTTGGACCTTTTTGGTCGGATATTTATTTGGTAGAATGCTTCTTTGTATTTGGATTTTTTGTTGGTTCTGCTTGAATCTTGTTGTGCCCCTACGAATATAGAATCTTTTTGTTTCCGTACATTTTTGGGGTCTTAGAAAAAATTGTGCCCAGTCGTCCATCCCTTTTCCGAAGCTTTATTTCAACTGGTACTTCGGTCTTTAGATTTCCATGCTACAAGAAAAAGAAAGTCACACAGTCTTCCAACATCTCATCTGAGTTGAGATAAGTGCATAGTGCGAGAGTACAAATTAATTCCCTATTCCAGAGTTGTACCCTGAATCAAGAGACCATGTTAGACACTAAGAGTCAAACGCTGCACATTGTCATGTGGAACTCAAAGAATTAAGTCAAAAAACTGAAGTTTCTAAAATCCTATTTCTGGGTGAAGTTCCTCTGAAAATTAGGTGGATTAAGCTCAAGTCCAGACCACTCTCGGTTTCTACTCATAACTTGGTTCAGAACCCAAAGATTTTTCACAGATGCGAATGAATTCCATGTTGGATGAAGTGTGTGAAATGCAAACACAAATTTTTTTCTCTTCTCTTTTTTTGAATGCAAAAATGAATAAGAAGCCATTTTTTTCAAAAAAATTTGGACACAGTCAGTGTTAATGGTAAAACTCCTTTTCTTTTCTTTTTTTTTTATAATTACCCACCATGTAAATACATATATACTTACGTGAACGTACGAGATATGGGTAAAATATATACGAAGTATATATACAAACCCCCTATACTTAGCGAGTGATGTGTCCTCAGAGCAAAAGAAGCGTAAAGAAGACATAGCTCGGGCTAAGCGTAAGAGAGTAAAAAGGAAAAGAAAAAGGTCAAAATATACAGGTCCGCCCCCCTATACTTAGATTGTGAACAGTCTAAGTATAGAAGAAGAGCACAAAAGTGGCGGTTAGGATATGTAAATGAGGAGAGTATATACAGATGGGCATCACTTCCCCCTATACTTAGGCTCTGGTCAGCCTAAGTATATGAGAAGGGTGGAAATGGAGCGGTCGGGAGATAGGAGAAGAATGGTATGTACAGATGGCATCGGTCCCCCCTATACTTAGGCCTTGTCCTAAGCAGAGGAAGAAGCTATACAAGGAGATCGATGTGGTCGGGAGGGAGGGTGGGAATGATCTGATGAATCTTCAATGTCCTCGCTCTGCGTGAAGTAGATGACCTCAACTTGAATTGTCTGCTCTTTGGGTGATTCTATATATGGCTTCAGCAATTATCCATTTACTGAGAAAGGTTATGCATCATCTTTGAGTTCGGCAATATCCACACTTCCATTGGTATGCACATCGATGACAATGTATGGACTCGTCCATTTTGATTTTAGTTTCCCATGAAAAATCTTCAACCGAGCATTAAACAACCACACTTTCTGCCCAGGGACAAATGTTTTATCTCGAATATGTTTATCATGCCATCTCTTTGATCTTGTCCTTATAGATCACACTGTTGTCATATGACCGGTTTTGGATTTCAATCAGCTCATTCAGATTTAAGTCTTGACATAATTTCTCAAGGTGACAACTCCAACTCAACTTTTTGATCGCCCATTTTGATTTGTGAATCAATTCTGCTGGTAGATGGCATGGCTTCCATAGATCATCCTAAAAGGTGAAGTATCGAGTGGAGTCTTTAGGTTGTTCTATAGGCCCACAGAACCTGGTCCAACAGTTTCGACCAGTTCTTCCTATCTGGACGAACCAACTTCTGAGGAATACCCTTAACCTCTCTATTAGAAACCTCTGCCATGCCATTAGATTGTGGATGATATGGGTTGGCTATTCTATGCTGCAATTTATACTCTTTAGCCAAAGATCTCATTTCTTATTCACGAAGTGGCTACCTCCATCAGAAATCAAAACTTTTGGTATCCTGAACCTTGCAATGATATTATTCCTGATAAACTTACAGACGGTTTTGCTCTGTCGTTCGGGTTAGAATAGCCTCTACCCATCTTGATAAATAATCCACCGCTAACAAGATGTACTCAAATCCATTGCTATTGGGAAATGGACCCATAAAATCAATCCCCCATGTATCGAAAACATCACAGAAAATCATTGGTTGCATGGGCATTTCATTTGTATAACCAACAGTCCCTCCCATCCTTTGGCAAATCGGGCAGTACCGTACAAAGTTATTAGCATCTCGAAATAAGGTCTGCCAATAAAATGCACATTGGAGTACCTTGTGCACGGTTCTCTTTCCCGAATGGTGTCCTCCAACCTAAAGAGAATGACAATGTGTGAGGACTCTGGTATTCCTCCTGAGGAATACATCTTTGCCAGCTGCAATCCGGTCCTTCATAAAAAAGGAAAGGATCGTCCCAATGGTATTTTCTCGAATCTGACTTCAATCGATCAATCATTCTCTTGGTCCAACCAAAGGGAACCTTATTGGAGATAAGATAGTTCATAATGTTGGAATACCATGGGGTTGAATCAATAACGCAAACTGATTCGTTTAGAAAAGTCTCCTTAATTGGTCCAATGTCAGGATAATCATTTTGCTCAATTCGGGTAAGATGATCAGCAACAACATTCTTTATTCCAGGTTTATCTTTGATCTCCAAATTAAATTCCTGGATTATCAAGATCCATCTCAAAAGCCATGCCTTGGCATCCTTCTTATCCATAAGGTATCTAATTGTCGTGTAATCTGTGAAAATTGTCACCTTGAGCCAGATATGTATGATCTGAATTTTTCAAGGGCCCAAACAACCGCGAGCATTTCCTTCTCAGTTACCGTATAATTTCTCTGTGTAAGATCCACTACTTTTCTCGCGTAGTGAATCGCATAAGGGATTCCATCCCGTCTTTGTCCAAGCACAGCTCCAACAGCAAAATCCGATGCATCAGTCATGATCTCAAAGGGAAGAGACCAGTCAGGAGCTTATAATATAGGAGATTCACATATTTTATTTTTCAGGAGTTCGAAGGCCTCTAGACACTTGTGATTTACAATAAAATCGGTGTCTTTTCCTAAGAGCTCAGTCAGTGGGCGAGCGATCTTTGAAAAATCAGAGATAAACATTCGATAAAATCCAACATGCCCTAGAAAAGACCTCACTGACTTGACGTTGGTTGGTGGCTCAAGTTTCTTGATCACATCCACCTTGGCAAGGTCGACCTCCATTCCCTTTTTGGAGATGACATGCCCCAACACGATACCCTCAGTCACCATAAAGTGACTTTTCTCCCAGGAGAGTACCAAAATAACCTCCCTGCATCTCTGAAGGGCTCGATCCAAGTGCACTAAACATGTATCAAATGAATCACCATGAACAAAGAAGTCATCCATGAAGACTTCTAGGAAATCACAATCATTTTGGCAAATACGACAATCATGCACCGTTGAAATGTGCTAAGGGCATTACAAACCCCGAATGGCATGCGCTTGAATGTGTAGGCACCGAAGGGACATGTAAAAGTAGTATTTTCCTAATCCTCTGGAGCGATAGCTACTTGCTACAGAGTACCCATCAAGAAAACAGAAGAATGCTTTCCCTGCAAGTCTCTCCAAAATTTGATCAATAAATGGCAGTGGAAAGTAATCTTTCTTGGTTGCAGCATTCAAGCACCTGTAATCGACACAGTCGCGCCACGACGTGGGCACTCGGGTCGCGATCTCTATCCCTTCCTCGTTGGTGACCATCTGGAATCCCGACTTCTTCGGGACGACATGAAGGGGGCCTCCCACTTGGAGTCAGAAATGGGATATATAAAACCTGCTCTGCACCATTTCTCTATCTCTTTCTTAACCTCTTCCCGAAGATTGGGGGTTTAATCTTCTCTGAAATTCACGAAAAGGCCTTGCGTTATCCTCAACATAAATTTGATGCGAGAAGAGAGCGGGGTTGATTGAGATCCGACACAGTCCAACCGATGGCCTTTCGATTTTGCTCAAGGACTTCGAGTAACCTAGATTCTGGGTCAATGGTTAATGATGAGTTAATGATCACAAGGAATTTCTCTTTGGGTCCAGTAAGAAATGCATACTTTAATGTGTGAGGAAGAGGTTTCAGCTCTGGAAATCTGAATCATCAATCAAGTCTGGCTTAATGACTTTTAAATCGGGCTCTGTGTTGTTTGGCGGTGAATCATTCTTTGATATACTAGCTACCAATTCCAAAGAAAGGTGAGACGGATTGCTAAAGTAGTGTGGTAATTCGGCCAAAGCCGCGTCCGACTCATTATCAATGTTTCTTAATTGTTCCAACGAAGATGGGACTGATGAATATGAAATGATTTCTGTGTCATGAAAGTTATAGGCTTCTAGGTGTTTAGATAGGTTTGGCAACATCTCTGTCACGCCCCAATCCCCTATGCCCAATACGACCGGGTTTTATCGGAATGTGATGCAATAACCTGTTGCCCAACAATCTACGAAGGAAAAATGCAATAGAGCAGGAAAAACTGGTTCTCAACATACAGAAAAACACAGCTACACAGAAAAGTTCATAGATATATATCCCAGAAAACTATCATCGTTAATTCCGATGAGCTTCACATAGTAGTTGCTCTTACAAGTTTGAACAAAAATAAAGGTTTGCAAGTTAGCCACTAAACCCACCTCTATGCTAAGGAGGTTAGAATTCAAAAACTTTGTTCATGGTGATAAGGGTTACAAAAAAATTACATCCCCACTACAATCTCCAAAAACCACAAAAAAGAGATCCTTTACGAAGTCAGCATCTGTAGTCAATCATCATTAGGTGGAGGGTGCTGGCGACGGTAGCGAATCATCATTTCCAACCTCGATGTGAGGTTGGTCATTACTGTAATGGTTTCCCAAAGCATAACCAATATTCTTTCCTCCTCCCCCTGGATGTGGTACGGGGAGGTAACACTCTGCTCTCTACTCTCTTGAGGGGCCACTGACATGATGGTTGGTGGATGAGTTGGGTGCACCGGTGCGGAACGTGGGCGGAGTTGATGTCGTGGCGGTCGGGTAGACTTCCTTGCCGTTATGCATGTCTTGGCCATCACCTGAGTTGGGTTGTCAACTAAGGAGGTGAGGAAAGGCTCAGCGAGAACACACAAGAGATGTAATAGGATGAAAGATAAAGTTTTATCATCTACCGTTTGGTGAGAGTTTTCTTTTTCTCTTATTTTGTTTTCCTATTTTTCCTTCTAAGGTATTTAATCAGTCTATAATCAATTTCCTTCCTTTGCCAAATCTTCATAATATTGATTATGATAATTGTTATTGTTGTACATATGTAACTCATCTCAGGAATTCCCTAGTGATTAAGATAACCTGTAGCTAGCAAGTATCCTAACCTTCTAGCGATCCTTTGATTTGTTAACCCTCGAATGAATAGCACATGCCCATTACTAGGACGGAGTGAGAAGTCGTCGCTTCTCGAGTGATTATCCCCAGAGTCACTCTACATTTGTTTTCCAGGCCTAAGATTTCTTGTGACATACCACGGAATATATCCTGTGGGTCATCTCATATTGTGCTATACTACGAGTTTCGATCCAAAGGATCTACCCTGGCCAGTAGGGAGTGAAGTCCCAAGTTTTTTTTCTTATTTCACTCTTATTTCCTTCTTCATTTTTTTGTATTTTAGCATCCCAAGGCTCTATCTTAAAATCATATACATCTCCCATGTAGATGATCCCCATGGATTTTTCCCATATGTCCTAATACTATCTTACATTTAAATATTCCAAAAAATTATATAACAACCTAACGGACAACCAACTCAGCAAGAGAATGGTAAAGGAATTATTTTAATTTAAGGAGATCCTCACCTCTAGTGCGAGTAGCGCTCCTTTAATATCCCGAGCAGACCGAATCCGACTTTGCTGCAGGTATTAATCATAACTATGTTATAATAGTCCAAAACGTGGGTAACGGAAAATTAAAGATTTAAAAAAAAATTATGTGGTATCTTAATCCCCTTATCCTCATTCTAACAAACCTCTATTCCACTACCCATGTAAAACATATACTCTTCCAAACACTCAAAGCGAATATGATCTATATTGGAAAATCTTCTAGTTCAAGTTGATCTTCTTAAAAACTCCATACCAAAATTTAAATCTACTTTTTCCTCAATACTTACATTCATACACCTATAATTCCTACAAGTATACTCCCACATTCATACGCATATCCCCATATTTGTCTCTCCCATGAGGTATATTTTTATCATACTATTTCTCCCTTGCATCTCCCATTCTCTCATCCAAATGGGTCAATATTCACTGTTTAAACCTTTATACTCAATAATATAACCTAATCTTATGACCATCACATAATCCATAAGAATGCAAACTTATTTCACCATCCTTCCTTTACAAAAATCAAGAGAAACATTCATTTAACTTAATTTCACCTTGCTGTCCACATTCCTCTTTGACCAATTTTTTTTTAATTTTTTCATCTCTTTCCATGAAAAATTAACTCACATTCAACCACTATCATTAACATTGCCCCAACACCCAATCATTGACAACAATGGTATCAACCCTACATTTTCATCCATTCTTTTATCTTAACAACACAAACCCCCCTCATGGGTTTTGTTGAATGCAAGGGTAAACCTAAAGATCTTGCTCCATCTTTATACTTATACCTCATATTTTCTTTAAGTTCTACTACTTTTATCACCTATCTTAACATGTATACTAGATCATCCCATTCATCTCATAATATCAAACTACATAAATCCGAAATGTATCTTTCTCCATTTTACACAACCTTAAAAATTTCATATCACAACCTAATACCCCCGAAAATAACTCAAGACAACAAAAATCAGCTAGACATTTTACTCAAATACAAAGGGGTGAGGTTTAGATCCTTACCCTATCTCCTTTTCTTCCTTCTTCTCTTCTTTTCCTCCCCTTTCCTTCTCTTTTCTCCTCACGGACTGGGCGGACTCCACAAGGCACGGACTGGGCGAAGAGGGAAAAGGCGTCTGGAATGAGGGGTCACTCCCGTGCCCTCCCTTTTCATTTGGTGGGAAAATTGCAAGGAGGTCCTTGCAACTTTCCCAAATCAATGCTACACTTTTTTTAAAAAAAAGGGCTGTAACAATCTCGAATACTGATTTTTGCACTGTTTCTTCTTCTGATGAAGTGCTTTCAATCTGAATGTCTGGTAGTCGGTCCCATGGCCCGATAGTGCTGATTAAGTTGCATTCTGATGTTTCAACATATTTAGTGGTGGATTCAGAGTCTGGTATTTGCCATTTTATCTGTTTCATCTCCAAGTCCACTTCTCTGCCTGGAGAGCGGAATTTCATCATTCCGGTACCGTAATCGAATACGGCTTTGGCGGTTACTAAGAATGGTCTTCCAAGAATGATTTGGATTCCTTCCAATGGTTCGGGGTCTCCATATCAAGGACAGTGAAGTCCATTTTGTATTCAGTACCCTCTATCACGATGATTACATTTTTCACTTCTCCCTTTGGTTTTTTGGTGGATTTATCAACGAATTGAAGTATAAATAATGATTTCTTGAGAGGAACTAACTCCAATCTATAATATAAGGCTAAGGATAGAAGATTTATGGAAGAACCATTATCGAGTAATGTGCGTGCGAACGCAATGCCGTCTATGCGACTTTCCACATAATGAGCACCCAGATCCTTTTTCTTTCTCAGTAAATGCTGATTTTTGACACATTTGGTAGTGGCAACTGTCAAGATATGAGTCTCCAAAAATTGACTTGTTTTCTTTGTACGAGTCCTGGTGAGAGTGCATTTCATCTTCAAGTACTTCTGAAATGCTGGATTAGTTGCCACATACTGATCAAAGGGTACTTTGACTATGATATTTTGCTGGCAGAACCTTTCCATCACTTGGTCATTCTGAATATTTTTATTTTATTTTCCTTTCTTAAGAGCATGGGGGAAAGGAATAGAAGCATTTGAGACAGGAGAAAGAGAGCCAGAATCATAAATAAGAGCATCTTTATTAGAACTGGAGTTCTTATTACAATCATAAGTTTTCTGATAATAATCATGTTGTTGAAATGTTGACAAAGGTATTTTTGCATCAACTAGAGGTTCAAGGTCCTCTGTAGAATCCATAGATGCTTTTCCTTTATCTCGTGCTCGGATCTTCAGACATCCTTCTTCTTCATCCTGAGAAGAATCCTCTGGTTGATCTTCCGAGTCTTTATGGTCTGATTCCCTTGCCCGGTCTGGTACGACCATGGTCCTTCCGCTCCTGAGTGAAATGGCATTGATATTGTCAAATGAAAGGGGTCTCATGTTCAGATGTGAAAAAATCTGAATAGTATACCTGGCCATTGTGTTGAGACAATTGAGATTTGTTCAAGCTATTAGGGTTAGCTTGAACTTGGGCGGGAATGGTTGTGGTCGGGGCTGTCTGTTCATCCTTCCAACGGGATAAACGATTAACATCGACCCGTAGATCGTACAACTCATTTCGGAAGTTGCGAATTTTTCAAGCATCTGTCTCTGGATATCTACCGGTTCTTCTGGAGGGTTGGATATTTGAGATGTTTGTTTTGGAGCTTGATACTGCTGACGATATTGTTGAGGTTGGTTCTGGCGGTTGTGTGGCTGCTGTGGCTTCGAGTGTTGGAATGTTGCATTGTTCTGAGTGTGTTGTGGAGCTGAAGGGAATGCGACATTATAGAAAGTGGGCGGACGTTGATGTTGCTGACGGTCCCTCATATTATCCTGTCGGGTAGTGTCCTGTGTGTACCAAATGCCGTTTACTTCGAATGTCAGAGGTGGGGCTTCTTTGACTGTCTCGGCCGGTGGAGGTGACTGTTGGGAAGGTTGGGCACTGGATTGGTCCTGAACCTACTGTCCTGATCCTGGCTACTCCTGGACATGATGCACATGATAGATCGAGGTTGTAGGTGCAGTGAGTATCCCTATCTTGGATACCTTCTCAGTTAGCTCCTACATTTGCTTTGGAAACTGGGAGATCCCGTATCGATGTCATTCATCCTCTTATGAACTTGATCCACAACTGTCAATTTATTGGCGATGATGTTCA
This sequence comes from Ottelia alismoides, assembly GCA_037367405.1. Classification (NCBI taxonomy): domain Eukaryota; kingdom Viridiplantae; phylum Streptophyta; class Magnoliopsida; order Alismatales; family Hydrocharitaceae; genus Ottelia; species Ottelia alismoides. The sequence continues at coordinate 742,296 of JAZKJV010005362.1, forward strand.
TGTTGGGAATCAAATCCTCTGCTATTTCTGTGACAGTTTGCTTTCCTCCTCTGGCTTGAAAACTATTCAGGGAATCATTGTAAGCTCTACTGACGATCTGTGAACAACTTGTCCCCGCCATATGCTCTAGTATTTTCCAGATGGTCTCAGCTCCTCGTGATGTGTAATTGCCTTCGCAGACAGCGTTGACTAACCATTGAGTCTCGTAGTTGAGACCAGAGTAGAGTGACTGAACTAGGATGTTGTTATCCATGTCATGGCAGGGACATTTCTGTAGCAGATCTTTAAATCTATCCCATGCATCACAAAGTGGTTCATTAGTCATCTGAGAGAAACTGGTGATGCGAGTCCTCATTTGATTGTTCCGACACAGAGGGTAGAATTTCTTCAAAATAGGTTTTTGAACCTATCACAGGTAGTCACAGTCACTCCTAAGTTTTTCACCCTGTAATCTGCCTTACCTTTCAAGGCGAAAAGTAGTGCAGTGAGACGAATGTAGTCTTGGCTGACTTGCGAGTGCCTCTGATTAGAACATATCAGCTCCAAGTCTCGCAACAATTCAAATGGTTCTTCATTTCATTTCCATGGAATTATGGTAATTGACTTAGGAAGTGTGGCTTCAGTTCATGGTGAATCTCTGGCTAAGGTGGCTGCAATTAATTTCTAACTCTATATTGCCCTGGATTGTATGCGGCTTCCATTGACTGTTCTCCCCCAGCATTCAACTGCTCTATCTGCTCCCTCAGTAAAAGTTGCTGCTGCTCAGATGCAGCTAGTCTTGCAAAAATCATCTGTATTGGATCTTCATTGGGTTCATCTTCATGATCACTTTTGGATGACATCTTGGGAGGCATCTTTTCTTCTTCTTTTCTTCACCTTCATATTGTGAAAAATCGGAGTCAATAATTTTGAAAGAATCAGAATCCGAGTTATAGAGGTGAGAGTCTTCCTCGATGTGATAAGGAGATAAAAAAAGAGTATGGGTTTGTCCTCCTTCCAGGAAGATGAAAGAATCATATGAGGAGGATTCACGGGAGAGATGTCCCTAAACCCAAGGTGGTCCTGAGTAAGAGTGCCTCCGAACCTTTGAGACTGGAAAGTTTGTGGTAGTCCGAACAAAAAATACCACAATCTTTCATTCTCGATTTCAAAAGATCAAGAAGAGGTGTACGATTCATGATCTAGGCACAAGTGTGCGGTATTCGATGATTAACTAAGTTCTTCGCACAAATCAAACATAATACAAAGCTTTGTTTCACCAACTACTCAGTGAAGGCCGTAAGAGTTCAGCCAATTATCTTGTCAATTTTTAATTGGTGAGAATTCAAATCTTGCAAACCATTTAACGAGCTGTTAGGTGCCGAAATTTTCTTAAAGACTGTCCCGAGTTCGTATGACTAATTGCATCTACTTCCAGCCAGTATATGTGTAAGTACGGACTGTAAAACGGCTACCCGTGTTACTAAAGGACGGAGCCTTACGGGGTGTCCTTTAAACCACCCACTCTGCTAAGGAAGTCCGGACCGTTTACTGGCTACCCGTATTCCCCACTCAGAAGTAGCTAATCGTTTTTAAAATCAGTAGTCTATATGAAAATCCTGGCTTGGCTTTATCCTAGTGCGCGTCTCTCTCCTCACTGCAAGATAAAAGCAAACAATATTGGGGTTACTCTCCCGCAAGAATTCTTGATTTTATGAGTTCTTAAGACCGGCTATATCTAGCAGTCCCAATTTTAATTAGGTAATCAACGAAGAATTTAAATGAGCACAAAGATACGTCTACCATCCAGTCCCAATTTCCTTTAGAGTTATGTGGTAAAACAAGAGGGAGAAATTCGAGAAAAGCCGATGCACGTGAAAAACTATGATGTATGCTCAGTTAGAAGACTTAAAGTGAATCCTCGCAATCTCCATGTGGGATGCTAGACAGAAATTAAAAGATTATTATAAATGAATGCAAGCCGATGAAAAACCTCACCTAAGCAGAAAGTTCTATTAGCGGGGAAGAATTGAGTTAAATTTTTGGCTAAACTGAACGATCTATGTGTGTCTTAGTTAATAATGAAGAGTGGCTTAATCCTACAAGCACAATTAAAAATTAAAATGCTCTGAGAGACGTATGTACAGGTCTATCCTAATCGCCACTCAAGTCAGGCCCCACCCTCACTGGAGAGTGAAACAGGCCACGACACACCACAGAGGAAAGTTCAGCGTCTTTTAACACACGCGAGAGTCCAAACGGACACCGCTATAAATGAGCAATTAATTACAGAAATTTAAAATTTGTAGGAATTAAAAACCTAGATTCTACGCTCTCTCACGACTCGACTCGATCTTAAATTAATTGTGGATTTTTAGGAAGTCGGTGAAGATGCTTCGGTTTCTTGAAAAACTGCTCCACGTATGACGTGTACCTCGCAAGAAAAATAAGAGAGATAATGTAAGAGAATGACTCAAAAAATAATAAAAAAATAGAAAATAAATGCTGAAAATAAATACAGGAAAAAATGAAATTTACAATGGAAAATTCAGGGGTCAGACTACCCGAATGCGGAAAACAGAACGAAAATTTTCAAAACACAAAACTAAGCCGCTTGCCTCCCCGGCAACGGTGCCATCTGACGATGGTTGTCGATGGAGCGAAGTGGAGGGGAGTTGATTGAAGTTGAGGATGAAGATAATGATCGAGAGAGAATGGCCGATGCAGAGCAGCGGCGGAGGGCAAAGGCTGCGACGAGGCTGAAGAGACCTCGGATCACACCGAGGTGTTGGCTGTCACTAGAGAATTGCAGAAAAAGACCCTGGGACTCCTCCATATTGTGCCAGACCACCGCCGACAAGAGGGTGCGTGCCACGCACATGCCCCTCTGAGATTTTTGCAGTTGAACCCCCAAGGGTTCATGTATTTACATCTTGGTCCCTATGCAGTTTATTTTTATATTTATATATTGCATTTGTACCCCTGTGTTCTCGCTTAGTTTTGAACAACTACATGACATTATTTTATTTATCCAAAAATAGCATAATGTTACTCTTTTAATTCTCCACATCTTGACATATCATGGATAATTTTGTGATAATTGGTTAATTAATAATTAATTGTTCTATGAAAATTTGCAAACATTGTCCATTTCGTGCTTTGAAATTTTTACATGATTAACCATTGCTCTAAAAATTCCAAAAAAATCATATATTGTAGAACTAATTGTGCTTGCCATTGTGCCCAAAAAGAATCTCATTTGCATGCATAGTTTGTCCTGTAAGAATATTTTGCATATTTCAGTATTTGATTTTTAATAGGTATTGAAACTAGTATTTTTGAGGTTTAGGATTTTTCTGAAGCCAATCACCTAGTGATAGATCTTAGATAATTTTGTTCCTTTAAAATAATTAGTTTTAATATTTATCATAGATAAATATTGAAATTCATTTTGTTTGCATTTACAAATTAACAAAAAAAATCATATTGCATCCAAAAATTCCAAAAAATTTACAATGCATTCATTTTTGTCATAATTATCATCTCGGCCAAGTTTCATATTTTTCGGACATCATATGAATGTAATTTGCATTTTAGTCCCTAAACTAGCCCAAAATTGCATTTTGCATCCTTTATTGCACTAAAAATTACAAAAAAAGGCCGCCTCGAAAACCGCGCACGAACTTTGATAGACATAATTCTAGGTTGTTCCTTTGCCTCCTTGTGTTCGACCTTGGGACTTGCCCAAGTAAAATAAACATAAAACCACATTGACTAAAATTAACGAATATTTTGTGTGGTTATTTTCTTGACCGATTCCGATTGCCGCCTACAACGCACAACAAATCGAATCATAACTTTTTAGCACGAACGATAAATACAACATATCTTTTACACGCGCGGCATCAGACTCGTCATATGGCGTCGTTGCCGGGGTTTAGTGTTTAGGGTTAGGATTTCAGGTTTAGGGTTATAGGCGACAATCGAAATCGGTCAAGAAAATAACCACACAAAATATTCGTTAATTTTAATCAATGCGGTTTTATGTTTATTTTACTTGGGCAAGTCCCAAGGTCGAACACAAGGAGGCAAAGGAACAATCTAGAATTATGTCTATCAAAATTCGTGCGTGATTTTCGATGTGGTCTTTTTTTGTAATTTTTAATGCAATAAAGGATGCAAAAAGCAATTTTGGCCTAGTTTAGGGACTAAAATGCAAATTACATTCAAATGTTGTCCGAAAAATATGAAACTTGGCTGAGATGATAATTATGACAAAATTAATGCACTATAAATTTTTAGGAATCTTTGGATGCAATATGATTTTTTTGAATTTTTAAATGCTAACAAAATGAGTTTCAATATTTAATTATGATAAATATTTAACCTAACTATTTTCGAGGAACAAAATTATCTAAGATCTATCACTAGGTGATTGATCTCAAAAAAAATCCTAAACCTTAAAGTACTAGTTTCAATACCTATTAAAAATCAAATATTGAAATATGAAAAATGATTTTTACAGGACAAACTACGCATGCAAATGAGATTCTTTTTGGGCATAATGTCAAGTACAATGAATTCTACAATATATGATTTTTCGGGAATTTTTAGAGCAATGGTTAATCAGGTAATAATTTCAAAGCACGAAATGGACAAAGTTTGCAATTTTCCATAAAACAATTAATTATTAATTAACCAATGATCACAAAATTATCCATATATGTCAAGATGCAAAGAATTAAATGAGGAACATTATGCTATTTTTGGATAAATAAAATAATGTCATGTAGCTGTTCAAAACTAAGGGAGAACACAGGGGTACAAATGCAATATATAAATATGAAAATAAGCTGCAAAGGGACCAAGATGTAAATACCTAAACCCTTGGGGTTTCAACTGCAAAAATCCCTGAGGGGCACGTGCGTGGTACGTGCCCTCTGGTCGGCGGGGCTATGGCACAATATGGAGGAGTCCCCGGGTCTTTTTCTGCAATTCTCCAGTGGCTCACGTGCCACCCACGTATGTATGTAGGTTCGGGTGGTGGTGTGGGCGTGAACCTACAAGTGGCGTGCTATCGTGCCTCGGGTTGGTCCGAGGCTCTAGCTTCCGACGCGATCTGTGTCGTTGACTTGATTGGTCCGATGATGGAGGAGAGAGCATCTCTGAATGGTCAGATCTGGAGAGTCGTTGTTTATTAGACGGCCAAGGGTGGCCGATATACGACCAAGGGTCGTCGGAGGAGCAGCGAACGGTAGTCGTTGGCGGAGCTTTGACCGGTGGAGAGACTGACGAAGCTCCTGCGCTATTCGATGTCGTGCTAGTGGCGATGAATGGCGGAGCTACAAGAGTACTGCCGGTGACGCCTTCGATGTTGCGATCGTCTATTGAGCATTGATCGCGGAGATCGAGGTCGGAGGGGCATGTCGGAGATCGATGGCGATGGTTGTCGATGGATCGAAGTGGAGGGGAGTTGATTGAAGTTGAGGATGAAGATAATGATCGAGAGAGAGATAGATCGGAGATGGAGAGCTGGATAAAAGGTGAAGCTGCAGAGGAGCGGGAGATACCTGGTTGGGGGCTCAACGACGAGACTGGCCGGAGCAGATCAGCTGCGGAGGGCAAGGGCTGCGACGAGGCCGAAGAGACCTCAGATCACGCCGAGGTGTTGGCTATCACGACCACATTGGCGAACGACGGATGGGTTCGTCATTGGGGTCGATGGGGGTTGAATAGGGTTGAGGGGAGGTCACTGGAGATGGAAAGAATTGGGGATTTGGGTTTCATCGGGGCGTCGATTGATTCGAGGGAGATTTAATGATAGGCGGCGGTGAAGGATCTGGTGATTGAGGATCGTGGAGGATTGGGATAGAGATTTGATGAGGGAGTGGCCAGGATTCGTGACAAGGTGTGGGGGATCGGAGGGCAGCGGCTTTCCCAGATTGGGAAATGGGGATCCGAGGTAGGAGAGGAGCCCTGGCCATCCGATCGGCCGAGATTGGGCGGCCAAGAACGCGACATGTGGCAACGAGGGCACCAGAGAGAGAGTGGCGCACGTGCTTGGCGCATGCCTGGGAGGCACGTGCCTCGTACGTGCGGATATTTTAATTTATTTTTTTAAACGAATAATAACTAATTCCAAAAATGGCTGACACGTGGCGGCTCCAGGAGCGGCCACGTGTCAGCACCAGAAAATTCAGAGAATTAATCCTTTGTAAATCAAAAATAAATAACAAATGACCTCAGATCAAAAAAGTTTCTTCACAAAAATTACTCGTCTCGATGAGATCTACAACTTTCATACAGACATCAAAATTAAAATCGATCAAATGAACAAAGTGAATTTTTGGGGTATCCCATGCACATAGAATACCTTTATTTTTGGATTTTGTAATTTTTTGTCATTTTAGACTAGATAAAAATTCGGAAAAATATGGTAAAATCAAGAATAAATATTTACACATTAATCTTAATTTTTTTGGATTTTAATTAAAGCAGGTTAAATATGTACATAAAATATCAGGTCAAAACCGCTAAAATACAAAATGTACAAAAGAGGCCCAAAACCTAACTTTCACATACGAGCTCTAATTCACTTGAACTTGGTCTTGTTTTGAAGGTAGTTGAATGTACATTAGTTCAAAAGTGAGTAGGATTAAAATAGACACTGGATGGGGAAGATATGATGTTTTTTGTCCGGAAATCCTGAAACTGGGGTTTGGGTTTTTTGTCCAGTTATTTGGGTTAGTGATTTTTTTGTATTTTTCATTTATTCTTGTTAGTGATATGTACACAGTGTAGGTAGTTTTGGATCATTTGGAGTTAGCATTAATTAGTTAAAAATCAGGGAAGTTAGGCTATTTACAGGTTAATTTTGGCTGTGATTTTTTGCTTCTTATTTTGTGCTGAAATTAGTGCTAAAATGTAATTCTTATCAAAACATACATGAATGCTAATTATGCAGAATAGATGCAGAAATGCTGATGATTTTAAGGGATTTGAGCTTAATTAATGAGATTTAGAGTGATGAATCTGAGATTCATCATTCATTATGTTAGCATACCACGGGAGTGAGTCAATAACACAAATTGACTGAGCTGGGAAGGTCTCTCTAATCCTCTCATAATCAGGAGAATCCTTAAGTTCAATCCGAGAAAGGTGATCAGCCACAACATTCTTCACTCCAGGTTTATCTTTTATCTCTAAATCGAATTCCTGGAGGAGTAAAATCCACCTAAGAAGACGCGCCTCCGCGTCCTTCTTTTCCATTAAGTATCGAATGGTTGTATGATCAGTATAAATTGTCACCTTAGAACCAAAAATATATGATCTGAACTTCTCGAGGGCCCATACTACTGTGAGCAATTCCTTTTCAGTCACTGTATAATTCTTCTGTGTAGGATCTAATACTTTTCTCGTGTAATGGATCGCAAACGGGATCCCCTCTCGCAGTTGTCTTAACACAGCTCCTATAGCGAAATATGAGGCATCAGTCATGATCTCAAAGGGGAGAGACCAGTCAAGAGCTTGTAGGATAGGTGTGGCACAAATATTCCTCTTCAAGAGCTCAAAGGCCTCCAGACACCTATGATCTACAACGAACTCTGTGTCTTCCCCTAAGAGCACAGTCAGTGGGCGGGCGATCTTTGAAAAATCTTGAATGAATCTTCTATAGAATCCAACATGATCTAAGAATGATTGCACTGAATTTACATTAGTAGGTGGATCGAGTTTCTTGGTCACCTCCACCTTGGCAGGGTCAACCTCCATTCCCCTTTTGGAGATGACATGCCCCAACACGATATCCTCCCTCACCATAAAGTGGCTCTTCTCCGAGGAGAGTATCAGATTCACCTCTCTATACCTCGTGAGGACTTGGTCCAAGTGCGCTAAATATGTATCAAAAGAATCACCATGGATCGAGAAGTGATCCATGAACACTTCCAGGAAATGTCCCACCATCTCGGCAAATATGGCTATCATGCACAGCTGAAATGTGCCCGGGGCATCGCAGAGCCCGAATGGCATGCGCCTGAAAGCATAAGTACCGAAAGGACATGTGAATGTGGTCTTTTCCTCGTCCTCAAGGGATATAGCTACCTGGTTGTAGCATGAGTACCCATCAAGAAAACAGAAGAACTCTTTCCCTGCTAGTCTCTCCAAGATCTGATCAATAAAAGGCAAGGGAAAGTGATCTTTCTTGGTCGCAACATTCAGGCGCTTGTAGTCAACACAAACACGCCACACCGTAAGTACTCGTGTCGCGATCTCTACCCCTTCCTCATTGGTGACCATCTGAATTCCCAACTTCTTCGGGACAACATGAAGTAGGGCCACTCACTTGGAGTCAAAAATAGGGTATATAAACCCTGCTTTGCACCATTTCTTAATCTCTTTATTCACTACTTCCCGTATATTGAGGTTAAATCTCCTTTGGAACTCACTGGAAGGTCTCACATTATCCTCAGTAAAAATATGGTGCGAGCAAAGAGCGGGGTTAATCCCCACGAGATCCGACACTGTCCAGCCTATTACTTTGTGGTTCCTCTTTAAGACCTCTAACAACCTAGACTCATGTTCTAAAGTCAAGTCTGAGCTAATGATGACATGATATCTCTCTTTGGATCCCACAAGAAAGGCATACTTGAGTGTAGGAGGTAGTGATTTCAGTTCTCGCAATGTGGTATCATCAAGCAAATCTGGCTGAACTGAATCTGAATCTAGTTCCGTGCTGCATGAAGATGGGCTAAGCTAAGTAGCACTCTCCACCAACTCAGAAGTATGGGGAGTCGGATCGCCATAGAAATACGGTAGTTCATCTAAAGTCGCGTCTGACTCATCATCTATGTCCCATGATCGTTCTGAAAAGGATGGAACTGACAGATCCAGATGGATCTCTGTGTCATCATGGGAATAGGTAGATGCATCTCCCAGAAGATCAGACAACACCTGGTAAACTGCATCATCCACTATGCCCTTTCCAGATGAAAGGGACTCGCTCTGTCTTGAAGGAATATGTCCCCAAATCCCAACTGTGCTAATCATACTGCAATATGCCTCTGAAGATGAGAGCTCTATGCTGCTCTCTGAATCAGGTCGCTGACACTTGGTTTGCTTCATCTGAAGGTTCACTTCTCCACCTGGAGAACGGAACTTCATCATTCCCGTATCATAATCGAAAGTTACGCCTGTGGTCCTAAGGAAGGGCTGCCCGAGAATAATTTGAGATTCTCTCCAATGATTGGGGGTCTCCATGTCCAAGACTATGAAGTCAACCTGATAGTTCTGCCCCTCAATCGAGATAACTACGTTCTTCAATTCTCCCTTAGGTCTCTTCAGTGAACGATCTGCAAATTGGAGTAAAGCTCTAGATTTGTGAAGTGGTCCCAACTCCAATTTCTGATATAATGCTAAGGGAAGTAAGTTGATCGAAGAACCGTTATCTAAGAGTATGCGTGCAAACGCAATGTCGTCGATACGACTCTCCACATACTGAGCAACCATGTCTCTCTTTTTCCTTGGTAAAGTCTGATTCTTGAGACAATAGGTTGTGGCTACTGATAAGACATGTGTCTTTATATTTCGGTTATCTTTCTTCCTGCTAATGCTTGTAGGTGTGCATCTCACCTTAAGATATTTTTGGAATCCAGGATGATTAGCCACATATTCATCAAATGGCACCTTTACAGTGATATTTTCTTTACAAAATCGTGCCATATCGGGGTCATCTTTCTGAATCTTTTTGTGCGCTTTCCTGTCGTAAAAGAATGGGGGAAAGGGTTTGAAGGTAGGGAAACAGAGGACGAAGAATCTGAATCATGAACTGAAAGATCATTCTTGGACTTAACAGAAACAGAGTTATTTATACATGAATCTTTTCGATGCAACATGGAATCAAAATCTAGACTATCTACTATAGGTTGTGGAATAGAAGCGGGAGTGGTATCCTGGACAACCGGAGATGCAAGGTTCTCCGTAGACTCAGACGAATATCTGTGCTGATGATGATGCATTCGTGCTCTCCTCCTCCTCTTGACTCCCTGAGAGGAAATCCTCAGATGTTGCTGATGGGGCTCTGAAATATGCTACCTCTCCTCCTCGTCCTCTGAAAACTCCTCAGGTAGAGCTCCAGAGATGCCCCTCCTTGTACCCCTCGCCTGGTCAGGTACGGTCACGGTCCTTCTGCTCCTGAGTGACATGTGGTTAGCCTCATCACACGAAAGAATCTCATGTTCAGATCTAGGAGATGTTGAATAGTATATCTGACCAAAGTGCTGCTGAGAAGTAGAACGGTTCAGGCTATTGGGGTTAGCCTGAACTTGGGCTGGGATAGAGGTAGAGGGTGCAGTCTGCTCGTCTCATCTGGACAGGTGGTTGACATTCACTCATAAGTCATGAATCTCGTTCCTGTAGGAACGGAGCTCGTCAAGTATGTGTTGTTGTATATCCACGGGACTAGATGAAGAAGGAAGTGGATAAGACTGGGAAGAAGAACAGGAAGACTGGCCTGCTGGCCAGGGTACTGCCTCTGCTACTGCTGTTGTTGGGGTTGCTGGCCCTGCTGGCCCGTCTAGTAATGGCCCTATCGGCCATACTGTTGGTATTGTTGCTGCTGTTGCTAGAGTTGTTGGAATCCAGGGCTCTACTGTGAAGGAGGTGGTGCGAGGTGAATGCAGTGTTGTGAAAGGTCGTGGGACGCTGGTAGGTCTGTCGGTCTCCCATACTTCCCTTCCTAGAAGGGTCCTGAGTATACCATACTCTATTCACCTCCCAAACCGGTGGAGGCTCCTCCTGAACTGTCTCTGCTAATGGAGGTGGCTGCTAGAAAGAGTGGGCGTAGGATTGGTCCTGCTCCCACGGTTGGGGTTTCCCTGACACCAACTTCTCCTGAATATGGTGAACTCGGTATACGGGAGTAGAGGGTGAAATCACGATAAGTATCTTAATCTTAGATACCTTATCAGTCAACTCCTCCATTTGTTTTCGAATCTTGGAGATGCTCCATCCAATTCATCAATTCTCCTGTCAATCCTCTCGACTACAGTAAGCTTGTCAGCAAGGAATCCCATGCTAGGGATCACGTCTTGGGAGAGATCGACTACAGCTGATTTCCCCCCTCCAGATGAGAGTGAACTGGGGGACGGTGTATAGGCCTTGTTGGCCATCTGTGAGCGACTAGTTTCAGCTATCTTCTCGAATACCTTCCAGACGGTATCTGCTCCTCGTGATGTATAGCTGCCTCCACAGACAACACTCACTAAACCCTACATCTCAGGGTTAAGACCAGTGAAAAATGACTGGACCAAGATGTTATCATCTAGTCCATGACAAAGACACTTCTGCAGGATGTCCTTGAATCTTTCCCAAGCATCAGAAAAGGCTTCATGGGGTAACTAGAAAAAACTCGTAGTACGCATCCTCATCATATTAGTTCTACTCAGCGGGTAGAACTTCTTCAGAAATAGGTCCTTGAACTGGGCATAAGTGGTAACTGTAATTCCAAGATTCTTCGCCCAGTAGTCGGCTTTGCCACCCAAGGCAAATGGAAGGGCTTTGAGACTAATATAATCATGGCTAACATTATTATGTTTGAGGTTAGCACAGATGAGCTCAAAGTCCCTTAGGAATGCATATGGCTCCTCAGAAGCATTCCCATCAAAGTGTAGCAGCAGGTTCAGAAAATGCGGCTTCAATTCAAAATTAAATGTGGGTTCTGCCGGACTCAAGTAGTTCCGAATTTGATATTGTCTGGGGTTGTATGCCTCATCCATTGGTGGTTCGACCCCAACATTGATCTATCCTAACTGAGCTTTGAGAAGTGTGTGTTACTGCTCAGATGCAGCTAATCTGGCAAGTACCATTCTCATCGGGTCTTCATGATTCTCTTCTTCCTCGTCTTTCTTCTTTGGAGGCATTTTACTTCAATCTTCTTTATGTCCTGAATCAGCAAGGTGTTCTTGATTAGAGGAGGATTTATAAATTAAGATATTCTCACCGAGGCGAAGGTCTTCCTTGGTGAGGTGGGAAGAGAGAAATGGAATGGTTTGAGAGCAACCATCCCAAGAGTGGGTGATCCTGGGCTCAAGAGGGTCATGAGTCCAGGTTGGTCCAAGTTGCGCATGGACCTACGAAGACATACTTCTTGGAGGGTTCAACGAGAGATTCGCAAAGTCCGAATAAATATCCCCCCAATCAGTCATCTTCGATGTCCAAAGAATCGATTAGAACACGATATTCAATGAGGCACTAGTTCTAAGGTGCACGTAAATGTGCGGAGTAAACTCACACAATACAAACGCAATTCAAACCCTCAATTTCACCAACTCAACACGTGATGGCCGTAAGAATTTGGACGAATTATCTTGTCAATTTTAGTTGGTGATAAATACAATCTTGGAAAGATTAACGAGCTGTTAGGTGCCCATATTTTCTTATAGACTGGCCCGATTCTTATGACTAGTTGGACCTACTTTCAACTAGTATAGGAGTAAGTATAGGCTGGAGCCCGTTCTTTGAGGACTAAAGCACCCTCTAAACCTCCCACTATGCTAAGAATGTCCAGACCGTATAAATACAGCTACTCGTATTCCTCACTGAAAAGTAGCCAATCGTCTAAAAATAAAGAACCAGTAGTAAGTAACAAATCCAGGCTTGGCTCTATCCTAGGGTCGTCTCTCTCTCACTTGCAAACAAAACAAACAATGAGGGCTTTATGCACCCAAGAACAGAGTTTTTTTATTCCAATTATTTAATCGACCTGTTCAATTCAGTCCCAATTTTAGAGTTAGGTTATCACTTGAAATTTAATCAGAACACAAAAACACGTCTATCGTTCAGTCTCAATTTCCTTTTTGACCTTAAGTTGTAAAATAAGAGGGAAATCAGAAATCAGAATGCAAACGAGAAACTGTGATGCATGCTCAGAAGAAGGTATACGTACAGTGAATCCCAACACTCTCCATGCAATATGCAAAACTGAATTTGTAAATTTTACACTAAATGCATGCAGATCGAGAAAATCACACCTAAATAATATACTATTAGCGGGAAAGAATTGATTTGATTTGAGCTAAGTAGTACGTATCTATGTGCATCTTATTATGAATCTTATAAGATATGTGAATCTTCTAAGATATGTGTGACCTAACTTACGATGGGCATTAACCGTGTGCCTAATCCTAAATTCGCCACTCAAGTCGAGCCCCACCCTCACCGGAGAGTGAAACAGGTCTCGACACACCACAAATAATGTCCAAGTTTTTTTACAAGTGAGAGCTCTCAAACAAGAGCCGTTATAAAGGAGCAAACTACCTAAATAATTACAACACAATAATTACAATAATTTACAAAAATTTCTCTTGAAAATAAATGAGCAATTCCTTGATCTTCAGCGGTCGGCGCGCGTCGCGTCTGTCGACCTCCGATGCACTCCTAGTCCACCGGGCCCTCGCAAGGAAAATAAAATTTATGTTAGAGAGATAAAAACAAAATATATACAAAAATGATCAGAAAAATAATTGCGAAAAAAGAAAAAATGGAGTAATTACAAGTGGCTCGGGGGTCAGACTACCCGAGTAAATGAAAATCTAAATCTAAATTTTTAAATTAATCCCTAAGCCGTTTGCCTCCCCAACAACGGTGCCATCTGACTAGCCACTGATTACGATGTATAATTTGGGCACGTTGTAGTATGTGTACTTAGCGAATCAGACAGAATAGAGAGAAGATCTCTGTGAAGAGTGTCTCGGCTTTAATTTATATCCCGGGCAAGTCTGGGGTCGAACACAGGGAGGCAAAGGAACAACTTTGGAGTTAATTCAAAAATTTAGTTCTAGGTTTCCAATGCGGATTTTTTTATGCAAGAACAAATGTAAATGCAAATGTAGCTAAATTAAGACTCTAAGAAAACACACAACAAGACCAAATTAATTTTAATGTCAAATCGGTTCAATTCAGCCAAATTATTTTTTTCCTATAATCGTAACCCAGAGATGAATGCAAAACATATTTTTTTTAAATTTTAGGGGTTCAAATGCAACAAGTAAAAATGCACATTTTTATGGGTTTTTTAGCAATTATTCACACAAACAGTAAGAAAAAATTATGAAAATTTTACTGGAACGTAAACATGATGCAAGCAAGCTACCATAATATTTTTGGAATTGTTTGACAAAATATGAATTTTTATGGATTTTTTAATGAAAAAAGAGTGACAGAGAGTAATTAAACTCTAATAAATCCACAATATCAACATAATTAGATTGCGAATTATTTCAAAAAGATATTTAGATGCTCAATTCAGGAGAGTTGAATTTTTGTGAAAAGGATGTATATGGATTTAATTAAAAATCAAATACGAAAATCACTGCGCAATTTATTTCAGGCACAAGACAACTCCACTTTGGATGACATTTGGAAAGTATCTCAATCACATTTCAGGCCATCATTCTTGATTTTTTAAGAATTTTTGGAGCAATCGTGATTAGATATCAATTTATGAGTACAAAATGGGTAAAATATGTAATATTTCAGTTAAACAATTTTAATTAATTACCCACAACTCACAAAAATACAAATAAATATTCAAAATGTAGACAATTAGTTGCTCAACACAATGACATTTTTTATTGATTATGATGATGCAAAATAGAGGTCCAAATAGGGTAACTGTACACATACAAAAAACAAACAGAACAATAAAAATATCTACGAGGACTGTTTTGTAATTAGAAAAACCAAAGAAAATAAAATTGCACATTTTACAAAAAAATAAAAAAAAACTAAAAACACCTTCTTCTTCGTTGTCCTGGATAGGCGGCAGCGGGGGGGGGGGGAGGGAGGGCATCGTCGGCGGACTGCGGGCGGACAGGAGGTGGCAGAGGGCTGATGGCGGTCGGCGGAAGAGGCGAGGTGCGGCTGTAGAAGAGGGGGCATGGTCGGCTGGGGGCGGTGGCGCTACAAGGGTCGGCCACGCACGGAGGAGGAGGTCGGGCGGCGCGCATCCTGGGGATGCCGCGTACGGAGGAGCGGCAGCGGACTGTAGGCTGTGCGGGCGGCGATACGCCGCTAGTGGGCGGCGAGTGGTGGTGGGTTCTCCCCACCACTGCGTTGGTTACTTTTTAATTTTTTTTTATTTTATACTAAATTGATGCAATAAAAAAACTTTTTTTGTTGTTTTATTATATATATATATTTATTTATTTATTTATTTTGTTAATCAGGGAATGTACATGATGGAAAAAATGTTGTGCTGATGGCGATGATGGGGGTATGATGAGGATGAACAAATGTGGGTATATGGATGGTAATGTGATGGGCTAAAAAATTACAAAGATAAAAATAATGACAAGATGAAACTAAACTTACATGCGATGGAGATGATCGCCTATGGTGTGCTCACGAGAGAACGGTCTTTGCTCAAATCGCCGGAGAGCGATGAGCTCTAGCAACGCATGGATGCGGGCGATGTTGGCCGAAAAGCCAACGGATCTCACCGGAGAGAGGGCTGTCGTCGCTCGACCGTGGGTGCGTCGCTGTCACCGATTCAACTCTGGGAACTAGTCTCTCCTCACATAAATATGGATCCAGTGCAAATTGAGGAGGATGGGATGTATATAAAGAGGATGAAATGAGAGGTTATTAAAGTGGTGGGAGGTTATATTATTAATGGAGTTGAATGGGAGGTTTAAAAAATGGTGGGGTTGAATGGAGGATGGTGGTAGAATGGAGTTGAATGGTGGTTATTGTAGAGAATGAAAAATAAATAAAGGGAAATAAAATGAAATAAAGTAGGCTACTTTAATACAAAAAAAAATAAAAAATGAAAAAATAGTGGAGAGTTTACAAAGGAATACATACAACATGTACAATTTTTTTGTTTGCTTTTCTAATATGTATTTTTTATCTTTTTAATAAGAGATATTTACAAGAAAAAAATACAACAAAATACTATAATCAAAATACAACACAACTAATATTTTTTTGTATTTTTAATAATTAGGAAAGATAAAATAAAAATTGAAGAAAGAATGAATATATACATAATATACAATGTACATCTAGGTCTCAAAATCCAACTTTTGCAAATGAGCTCCGATTTTAATGAAACCACTTCCTTGGATAGATAATTTTCTAACTTGAACTTTAAAAGTGAGCTTGGTGAATTTGGACTTCATACGGAGCGGAAATTTGGCTTGGAAGTTGGTCTTTACGGTTTTTTTCCCTTTGGGATCTAGGAGCATTTATTTGAGCTAAAATTTGTTTTGTATTTTTGTATTTTTATATACATTTTTATGAACATGTGAGAAAGAATTAGCCAAAAAGGAGTTCAAATGAAATTATTAAAAATACATGAAGTTTTAGGCTATTTACAGGTGAGAAACTCCTTTGATTTTGCAGCTTTTTATTGTTAATTTATTTTGTACAATCTAATATGCAATAATTAGTGTGTTTTATTTACAAGAGTCATTTTGTTAATTTATTTATTTTATGGACATTTGTTTAGGATTTTATTCAGGGATTTTTCTAATATCAAGATATTGAGATGATGAATCGCGAATTCATCACCTGCCTCAACACAATTTAGGCCACGCCCTAACTACCATCCTCGCTTGAAGTAGAGGAACGCTTTCGAACCTTCAGGTACCTATCACTTCGCTTCCATTTCCCAGTTCCATCCAATCTTTCCATTCCGTCGTCGCCGCCATTCTCTAGCTCTGTCCAGCTGGGCAGAGCTCCATCACACCCCTTTATCCATTCAGATCGACTCTACATCTCACCCCACGTCTCGCTCCACATCCTGATCACCCTTAGACTGACCCCCAGGTCAAGATTAAGGTTTGGTCTCCTCCTTCCATCTATGCCAAAGACCCAAGCTCCATTCCCCCACGTTCCCGTATTTCTCTCTACAATAAAATCGACCGGAGACACACCCCGAGTCTCCTCTACCTTCTGCAGGATCCGATTCGTGTTAAGGAAGTCCTTAGAGCTCCCAACTACTCAAGAGGAGTAGCCCCAGGTTGCACTTCATTGTCACGATCATCTAGTCGTTGTCGCTCCCATTGGAGTACCCCATCAGATGCGGTGCACCTTCGCGAAGTCTTTATACTCCTTCGATCCTTCATCAGAACGTCGGACTCCTTCTGATGCTCGGGTGAAACTCACCCTTGTTCTTGCTGACACCTTCTTCACCGTCAGATGAAGGCCCTCCTATCAGTTTGCATCACAGTTGTCCGATAAAAAGAGCTGATGCGACCGTTAGATCAATGTTGACAAGTCAAATCCAACTGCACGTCCGCGACAACCTCTGCACCGTATGATGTACTAACTGTGTTGATCAGAGCCATACGATCACGACCCTTACCACGTACACCACCTGTCCCGGCTGGGTTATATTTCATTTTTCTCGTCGTATTTTTATGTTTTGTCAGTTAATCCAGTAAAATAAAGTTGTAGTTCATATATTTTGAAGTTTGTACCTTCAATTTTTATGATTTGCATTTTAGTCCTCCCAAAACTAAGACACATGCATGTTCACATGCTCTGCTGGTATATTTGCATTTCGTACCCTAAACTTTATATGTGTTATGATTTGAATGAAAAGTTTCTGAGATTTACATTTATATCCCTGTGCGTGGTTTATTGAGCATGTGCGTAACTTAATTGGACAATTTGCAACTTTGGCCCTAAGTTTTTCATCTGTATTATTATTTGTCCTAAAATTTTGTTATAATTACAATTAGATCCCTATAACCTAACATGTATGTCTTTTAGTTAATTAAATAAATACAAAATTAAGTCCAAAAATTCTATAAAAATTATTGTCAGCTCCTGCTAACACGTAATATTTATTGTGATTTTTAAGATTAATTATGATTAAAAACCCTAAAAAATGTACTATCTATTTTAAAAAATACATAAAAATTCGAAAATCACTTTAAAAATTGCAAAAATAGTAAGTATGTATTTTTCTATGCTTTGTTCCCAGTAGTATTTTTGTTTCAAAAACCCTCATAAAAACCCTAAAACTACAAAGGACTTAAAAACTTATAATTATATAAAATTGTAGAAATATTATAAAAATGCCATTTCCGTCCCTAGTTGTCTCTCTTTTCATCTAATTTATCATAAAATTGCTTTCCAGGACATTAGGAACTTTAATTATTTTTATCTTTCAATGTTGTCCTGGCTTGGCATTATTTTTATTTTTATTCCTTATTCAATTTTATAAAAATCACAAAAATATCATAAAATCTTACTGTGGTGGATCAGGGTATGCAACGGGCAGAAGTTATGATAAAGGGCCCCGGTCTTGGAAGAGATGCAGCATTACGAGCTATTCGTAGAAGTGGTATAAAATTATCAAAAACACCTTAAAAATTCAAAAACCTAAAAATATTTTTTGTCTTACTATTTAAGCATTTTTAGTTCTTAATATAAAACGAAAATGTCTTATTGTGTGACTTGTTGGCTTGTTTGATTGTTTTTGTTCCTTAGTTAAAAATCCTAAAAGTTTGAAAATTTTAAAATTAATAAAAATATGATATCTAATTTTTAAATTTTGAATACTTCGTAGGTTTACTTGTGCTCCTTGTGTTCGACTTTAGTTGCTATACCAGGTCAAAATAAATAGCAGAGACCACTGATATTTTTATGTGCTTTGACTGACTATTTGATTATGCGATTCTCTCTTTCTTTTTGATTGAGCATGGCCTTGTAATTCGGGACGCAACGACCCTTTGCTTATCTAATTTCCTAACCCGTGTTGCTCGACCGCTCATCAGCCTCCTTGGTTTATGAACAAGTCTTCTATACTTAGGATTTTTTTATCCTAAATATAGGGGACAGTCAACTTCTCATTTATTCATTCACTTCTTATGTTTTTATTCTTTAGATTTTTCTATACTTAGTACGAGTTATGTCTTCTCTTTTTATCTCTGATTTATAAGAACATAGCTCAAGCTACGTATAGGGGAGTCGTATATACTCCGTAGATACTTTAGCTACAACTCATAATTTCGTATTTTTATTAATTAATATGGCTCAAAATCCTATTAAATTCATTAAAAATCATTTAATAGAAAGATTTATAATATTCCTCAAATTATTTTTTTACTGATTAATAAATCAGGTAAAAATATCTTTTACAATATGTTTGAAAAATCATTTGAAAATATTTTTGAAAAATCTTTAGAAACTATTTGGAAAATATTTTGTTAAATATTTCAACCTTCGAAAAATATTTTGGATCAAAAAATATTTTCTTTGTATAAACAAATGTTTAAAAAATCATTTGCAAATGTTTCAAAAATGGTTGCAAAATTATTTTGAAAAATTGCTATTTGAAAAACCTTTGCAAAATGATTTTCAAATGTGTGTAAATGTTTGTAAAAACTCTTTGTAAAAACTATTTTGGACTATAGTTTTAAACATTATTTGTAAAATGATTTTCAAATAAGTTTGAGGAATATATACAATACGGTAAAATTCATTATATATATATATATAATTGATCACTTACCCCTTGTAAATCCTTAAAATCCTAATTCTTGTAAATATAAGAAGCGTCCCCATGAAAATATGTGTACCCATTTTTAGCCAAAATCTCTTGTTTTAAAAAATCACAAAAATATTTGAATTGCAAAATCTTTTTAAAAATTACAAAAAAATTGCATTTGCATCATCTTTTGCAAAAAATTCTAAAACATTCAAAATTTTGAAAATTTCATCCCAAAAATATTTTATGCACATCATTTGCATAACATTCACATTTTTAGATTGGGGTTGATAATTGAACAAGTCTAAGTAAATCCGAAGATTGGAGCTTTGGACCTTAAATCTACCTAATAAAAGAACCTTATAGGAGCAGGAATTGTAGTACTTCAGGTCTAGTTGACTTGATTTTTTGAGGATCACGAGACTTGGTTCAATGTATTATTGACTGCCTAAGTATAAAGTGTATCTCGGAGCAAACACATGTCTCTTGTCGATTATGACCTAACTTGAACACCCGCACCTTTCACTTGGCTGAATTCAATTGGAGTGGTGAGGGGGAATGGATTTGTCGGTATGAGACGCGCACAAGTGGAAACATTTGTCCTCGTCTAGGGAGGGAAGTGCACCCCAACTTGTCTAGTGGTGTATATGTCTAAAGAGAGGTGAGTGTGGGTTGCAATAATGCTTCAAAAGAGGGATAGTCTAATGGCTCAAGAGGAAAAACTCTTTATGTAAATGATGCTGTAAATAATATTTCAAAAAAAAGCAAAAAAACTCCAAAAAAGTGCATGCCTGATTGAAAATGAAATGCATGTCGGAGTGTATATATTTGTATAGTCAATAAGCAAGTTTGAGCTTCAAAGTTAAATCATATGAGACTGTAGCTGGATGACTTGACTACATTGGTCTTGCATCCTAGGATATGCAGCTACACTGGCTACCGTCCATTCTTCTCTTCACCCCCACCTCTTGAGTTAGTTGTCACTTGAACTTAGAAGGGAATACCCTGCTCCTCGATGAAGCAATTGCTGGATTGAGGAATCACTGGGATGTCATGCTGGAGAAGTCAGACTCTTGGTCATTTCAGTTGTGAGGAGCCACTATCACTTACACTGTACAAGTCAGATTCATAGTCATAAGGGTTTGTGTATGAGTTGAAGTATTCTGACCTGACTATTTAGGAGACTTGAGCAGAGTTTTGGGATTCTCGAAGGTTGTTGGATTTCAACTCTGATTCTCAATAAGGTTCTGACCACAATAAAATTCCAAAGGTCGGACTTAAGCTCCAAACTTTGACTTTGTAAATACAAGTTTGATAATTAAACTTAATCCATTTTATTTCTTTTCTTTTGTTTTGTTTTTATTGTTTGTATTTATTGCATAAGTGTTTGCTAGGGACTTGGAAAGGCAAGTATAGGGGGTGATGAATCTTCATTTCATCACCTTTATTCTATCATTGTGGCCTTAAGACCCCTAGTAAATGCATGCAAATACCCTTAATTTGCACAAATTATCATTCATGCATTGTTGTATAAATATTGTATAAAACACTATTTTTAATGCCAAAATTATAGAATAAAGAAAATAAAAGAAAAATAATAAATATAGAAGATATTTTATGATCTTAAATCTTGATTCCTAGGCATCTTGATGCTTAGGTCGACAAGGAATAAAGTAGGGGGAGAAAAGGGCCATTTATACAATAAAAATCCCTTTTATTAATTCATTATTATTCATTTTCGGGATCTCTTTTATTTTCCATTTTTTATACCTCAAATAAAGAAACTTTGAACATGAAAGTTATAGACAGTAAAATATAGAAAAATACAAAAATTTACTTCATACAAAAATAATATGTAAAATAAAATTTATACTCTAAATAAGATTCCAAAATCCCAACTTCCCAGACCCATATCTCTTAAATAAAAACTCAGAGTATATCAAAATCATCTTTAATTATATATAACTTTTAATAATCTATTTCATGAAGGTGGTTTCATACTTTTTGGAGTTAAGGTGTGAAAGTCAGGTTTTGGACCCATATTGTATAGTATACTCGATTAAAATAATCATTTTATTTATTATTCATTATTTTATAATTTATATTTTATAATTTTGTAAGTATTATTTATAATATATTTACATATTAAAACTAAAATAAAACAACAAATAAAATACTAAACTAAAATACTTATATAAAATACATAGATGAAATACCTATATCTGTACCTATACAACTAACACACCTATTTTATTTAAGTGTACATATTATATGAGAAAAATAAAATAAAAATATATTCAAGTATATAAAAATAAGATATAATTACATAAAATAATAAAATAAAGTAATAAAGTAAAAAATACAAATAAAAAAAGATACAAAAACATAGATGAATACACTTATATTAAACCCTTAAAAGTAACTTGTAATTATATATCTAAAAAATGAATAAAATCATAATAAAATACTATGAAAAATAATAAACATTTTTATTTTACAATTTAGAAATAATAAATACATTTATTATTTTATATTGAATTTCTAAATCTTTTCAGGTTTTTATTTTCTGGTTGGTCTACGTAGACCAACCAGCTTTCGCCCCCAATTGACCTCAGTCAACTCTCTAACCAAGGTCGTAGGGTTGTCAGACCTGCGGTCTGACCCTTTTTCTCACATTTTTCCAAGTCGATCCGAGCATCGACTTGGGTAGATTTCTTATGTACTTTTGTTCCTCATTCATTGGTGATTTACGCCCTGATGAATCCTTGGGATTTGGACCGTTGCAAGATCCACATATTCTCTCCCTTGGACCCAACTCCACCATATGCATAAAAATCCCACCTCCATCCAAACTTCTCTTTTAGATCCCTCTTATGTCCTCAAACCCTAAGTCTAAGATCCAAGTGCCCTTCCTGGTGATATCAGGAATCATCTCGACCCTTCAACAAGGCATTTAGGCATTAAATCGAGGTTGGTCCGTTTCTCGTCGCCAACATCGTCGTAGCTCTTGCCTCCTATAGCATTTCGACAGCAAGCTTCTATCTCTTGAGTTTGTTTCATTCCTTTAGTTCGCAGTAGCGCAGGGTAGCGTTAATTTTGTGAATCTCAATCTTCTTCACCGTTATTCGTAAAATCCTTCATGCGTGGAGTTCTAGCTCCGCCACTTTGTTGCGATGACTCAAAAGCTTGTTCGTTCCCCTGTTCTCCTCTCCTTTCTTCCCCCTCATTTTCTCTATGCCCCACACGCCTTCATTCCCCCATTTATCGCACGGAACTGGAGATCAGTACCTCATCTCCACCGATCGCCAGAGGTACATCATCCAACTCATTTACACCTTGCCTCGACCACCTGAATTTCCCTATATCTATTCCCCCCTTTTGTGATACTGACTCTGCAGGTAGCAAAATAAAAGACCCCTTTGCAGGGGCTGTCGAGGTAGGTTCTGAAGCTCCATGTGCAAAACCTCACCGGAGCAGCTCCGGTGATCCCTATCCCCCTTTGAGGAGCGCAACAGGTGAGAATCGCTCCCAGGAACCCATAGGCTATCTCATGAGTGAAGGAGAGAGCTAGAGTAGCTTGGCATATTGGAACGAAGGAGCTCCGACGGTCGTTCTTCCCAGTTTGGCCGAGGATCTTCTCCATCGTTCGATCAAGAAGGAGTATCCCATGTGTGCAGGTGTCATTCGATCGAAGCAGCCCAATGCCATTGGATCCCATCAGGGGATTGATGAATCCCTGATTCTCACGCTTTATTCTTTTATTTTGGTTATTTATCTTAGCAAAGCAGCATGTAAATACTTGTATATATAATAACATGGCATTCTGCATGCATCTGTTAATATTTCATAATTAGCATGTTTTTGTGCAAAAATAAAAGAATAAAGAAAAAGCAAAAGGAAGGAGGTATTTAGAACAAATACAAAGTGACCCAAACCCCAAGAGAAGGTCAAGCCTTGACATGATTGCAAAATAAAATAAGTAGAGAGGGATAGGGTCTACTTTGTATTGTGTTTACTACCCATATTTGTACATAATTATTTTTAACAAAATAAAATAAAATTATTATTTATACCCCTTGTATATATTTCTAGTAACAATATAAAAACAAAATAAAAAACATTAAATAAAATAAAAATAGAATCCCCCTTTCATTATACAATACACATGTACATATATCACCCCCTATATTTATTATGTATCATTAAATAATATGAAAATATAAAATAAAAATTATTTTATTCCCAAAATTATGTTATAAATAAAATATAAAATAGAGGTATTGGTGTAAAAATAACAAAATAAAATACTTGTACATAATACATAAGTGTATTATACATGTATATAGTACTATATATTGTACATACACTAATTTATTTTTGATAAAAATAACTAAAAATCAAAGTAAAATTCTTTGAAAAATAATTAACATTTGTCATTTTATACACTTTCTTATTTAAATTCAGTTATTATTTTTAATTTATTTTTATTTATTTTTCTAACAATTTTTGTCATGTAGAAGTTTTTGTCCCCGTCTTAGACCGGCTCTGATTGGGCCAACGCGGATTCATTGACCTCGATCAACTGGTCCCCACCAGCCCTCTTTCACCCGAGTTAGGTTTGACCTAATTTTCTCCCATTTTAGCAACCTGATCATGGCGCTCTTTCATCCGATCTCAAGCTCTGATTGCGAGGAACGGATCCCTAAACCATGCCCGACACTTACCTTTTCGATCTGCACCTCGGTTCGTGGGCTACGCCCCAATCTTCTTGAGCCCTGCACATCTTTATAGCATGCGTCTTCCCCTGCCTTTTCACCAGCTTTGGATGCACCACCACTTTGGTTGGGCTTCCCTTTTCTTTTATAGAGTGATAGCACGAGAGGGAAAGGCTAAGGGTAGCGGTAGGTGTGTGGAGGCCCCCAGGTCGGTGAGGATTCCCTCAGCTCTGTCGTGAGGTGTTTAGCCTCTAGCAACGATGACTATGAAGGCCATAAAACTCGTGGAACTCATTCAACCCTATATTTCCCATTGGAATCGATCTTTCATCCGACGTATCACACCTCCGACGACCACCGTACCATCCCCTGTTTCACCTTGTTCTGACGACATATGCCTCGCTCCGACATTTTTTCACTTCATTGTATTCTCCACAACCCCTCTCTCGACTCCAATCATCGTATTGGAGACAAGCTACAGGTCGATTCCTTCATCCCATGCGAGACCTGACCCATTCATCCTCCACCCTCTGTTCTTGACACAAGTTGTGCTCTAACCCTCACCGGAGCGACTCCTCCGAGCATATCCCTTCTCCTGCGAGGTTTGCGCACCAGCGAGCCTCATTTGGAGGTCTCGGATACTCCCACGAAGCTTTAGACCAACCATGCATCCCCAAGACCCTCTCTTTGGTCATGGGCCCTTCTAAGCCAAACTAGCAGCTACGGATCATCGTCGACGTCATTTCTCACATCCCAGCAGCTCGCGAGGATGCCAGACTGTTGAAGCCAAAAATCGATGGTCTTAAGTTCCACACAAGTCAGGAACTCAGTCACTGAATTGACCACATGAAATCCGGATTTCAAACAACAATTATCCCACAACAGAAATCAAGCAATGAAAGTTGTGCGAAGTTAACATTTATTATAACTCTACAAAGGATGTGTATAATGTGCAAGCAGTGTAGAGATCGAACACAGGAAGCAGACAGGTAGAATGGGGCAATAACACTAAAAAATGTGAATGTTATCAAATGTCTATCTATGCTATTTTTTGTGGGTTTTAATTTTATATTTTTTATTTAATTTTTGATTTTATGTTTTTATATTTTGATTTTTAATGGGATTTTTACCCAGCAGACCCTATAAACTTCGCCAATTACCTCCACGAGCTTTGAAACAACCTAATTCCCCCTCTCGACCCCGTAAACATGCCAACTCTTACCCCATGAACCCTCCGGGTCATGTTTTAAGCAAGTGGGGGTTCTTCGGGTAATTTATAGGGTCGATGGAGTAATTACGTTATGCAGAAGGTCGTAAAGGCATTTTAAAACGTTTATAGGGTCTGCTGGGTAAAAATCCCATTTTTAATTTATTGATTTCGTATTTTCTTTTTTATATTTTGTATTTTTTGTATTTTCTTTTTTTTATTTTAATAAAGATATAATATATATGAGGAGTATATGTATACAAGGGATAAGAGAGAGATGGAAATTAGAGAAAAATATCAAAATACATGAAATGCAATGTTTTTTTGATTTTTATATTTTTCTAATGTTTTTTTTCTGATTTTTATATATTTTTCCTAATTTGTTTGGTATTTTTAAAGTCAAAAATACTAGTAAACAGTGAGATAAATTGTTGGCCGAAATTAAAATGAGGATGAAAAATATCAAATAGTGTCCAAAATCCCTCAACTTAATTTTAAAATAAAGATAATAGAACAAAAAAAATTCAGAGGCAAAAATGGTACTTTTAGGATTTTCATAGAATTTTTAATATTTTTATAAAGGTTTTTGGGGTTTTGTAATTTTTACGAGTTTTCATTTGTAATTTTTAATGGTTTTTTATTGAAGTTAAAAGACATGTAACTACACAAAATATAGTTTTTTGGGAATTTTTCAAAAATGTTTCTAAGTTTTTATGTATTTTCTAATGCAAACAGTGCTGAAAATGCTTGTTTTTGAATTTTTATAAATAATAAAATACAATGAAAATGCAAAGTAAAAATATGGCGTGGACCTACAATGCAAGAGGAACTTATGGTAATTTTAGGGATTTTTTTTTAGATTTATAGATGCATAAAATAAATACTAGAAACGTCAAGAAAATACATTCTAGCAGGAGTATTTTTGTAAATATGGAAAAGTTGCAGGGCCAAAATGCAATATTCTACAAAACATACAATGCAGTAAAAATATTTCCTAATTAAATATTAAATACGCAAACCCCTAGGGCCTCTTCTGCAAAAATAATGCCAAGGCGCATGACTCACACGCGCGTGAGGGGACCTGTTGATATTTACCACACTGATGGGGGCTAATAGGCAAATTATCCAAAACTGTAAAACTACATTACAAAGTTACCGGACCTAAATGAAATAATAAAATTTCTAAGGGTCCCAACAGCAAAATGTCCTCCTCAAGTGGTTGCCCACGTGAGATGACGTAGCATGGGGCGATTCCGTAATTATTAAAAGGACATGGACTACAATGCAAAATGTCCAAAACACATACAACGGTCGAGGAAGGATTCGATATTAATTTAAAAGGACAAAATTGCTCAAGGTGATTTTCGCAAAATACCCCAAAGCTTTGTGTGATCCAACAGCGGACAACGGCTCACTAGCCACGTATCGAGCCCTCGCGCCGCGATACCACTTCACCTCAGACGGACAGGATTAGACTCCCATCGTGGATCGACTGGTGGACACATGCAAGGATAGAATGGTGGTTGGAGTGCTGGAAGAACAGAGGGTGATCGAACGGCTCGAAGAGGCGTTCGAAGAACACGCGAAGAACTCGTGCCCGACAAGTTTGGATCGCCACGAAACCTTCCTCCGCCTTCTTTCTTCCCAGCTAGGGAGTCCAGGAGCACGCGGGTGCCCTCCTCTGATGGCAGGAAGCGGCAAATTGGGTCGAGCAGCAAGGGAACTCTTCCACGGCGAGGTGGAAGTTGCTTCGCCCCAGGTGCTGCCGGCGAATCGCCCAAAAATGTTCCTAGAGTGTGTAGTATCCCAGTTCCTGCAAAAAGCGGTGATAGGGTCGGGGGCAAATTGCCCCAACCCGATAGGAGGTGGGCTGAAGGCTGCGAACGATGGAAATTATGAAAATGGAACTCGTCAGAGCGAGCTTCGGCGAGGGTTGGCGTGGGCGATAGGCTGAGTGAGAAACGGAAGGGTAGAGGGAATCGAGACCTAGGACCACTGCGAAGCTAAAGAAATGCGAGAAAAAGCGAATAAAAACGAACCTCAAGGGCTGATATCCCGAGATGGACCTCAAGGCGGCACACCGGAGATGGAGGTGGAACACACCTTCAATGCCTTGCCAAAGCTCCGCGCATGTGCTGGAGATCCCCCTGTCACAGAGATCGATCCTGAGCTCGCCACGAGAGCCAAAACAAGGGGTCGAAAGAGGTTCAAAATCAGGTGGAAGGTGGCAGGGGGGTTTTGAACAATGGCTCTAGCGCTCCACAAATCGAGATGAAACGCCTCGATCAGCGATCCAAAGCCCAAGAAATACCTTGGGCGTGAATCACCAATAAATGAGGAGCAAAAACACAGAAGGACTCGACATCAAAGGATGCTTTACAAGCCTCGAAAAATCCGCAAAAATGGGACAAAAAGCAGTTCTGACAAAGCTACAGGAGTGGGTCAGAGAGTTGACCCGCCGGTCAACTCTCCAGACGCCCTGATTGGTCCACGTGGACCAACCAGGAAAAATCCTGGAAAAATGATTACGAAATTCATTTAAAAATATAAAACGATTTTATTAATTTTAGATTATTAAATAAAAATTATTTATTATTTTCTAAATATTTCATTATGATTTTTATTTATTTTTTCAAGGTAAACAATTATAAGTTACCTTTTTAGGCCCATATAGGTATACATGTCTATATATTTTATAATTTTATTTTTATTTTGTATATTTAATTTTATTATTTTTGTTTATTATTTTATAAATTTATAGAATCTTTATATACACTTAAATATATTTTTATTTTATTTTTATGAGGTATTTTGTATACTTAATAAAATAGGAGTATTAATTATATCGGCATAGTTATAGGTATTAGACCTTTGTATTATATACATGTGTTTTATTTTTGTGTTTTCTTTAAGTTTTTATTCTGATTTTAATGCACACATATATTATAAATAATATTTAAAAAATTAGAAAAATATAAAATTAGAAAATAATGAATAAATAATAAAATAAATATTTTAATCTGTACAAGTATACTTTAGGGGTCCAAAACTCAACTTTCAAACCGTAGCTCCGCGAAGTTTGGTACATTTCGAGTTTTTATTTGAGAGATACAGGTCTGGAAGTTGGGATTTTGGAAACTTATTCAGATCATAATGTTTTATCTATACATTACTTTTGAGTGAAATCAATTTTGTATTTTTCTTTATTTAATTACCTACAATTTTCATGTTCAAAGTCTATTTATTTGAAGTATAAAAAAGTGGAACCAAAAATAGGTCCCAAAATGAATAAAGAATGAATGGAATGAAAGGGATTTTTATTGCACTTTGGCCCTTATCTTCCCCTACTTTATTCATTGTCGACCTAGTCATCGAGATGCCTAGGTCTCGGGGTTTCAGGTCATAAAATATTTACAATATTTTATTCTTTTTCTTTTCTTTATTCTTTAAATTTGGCTTTAAAACCGCATTTTATACACTATTTACACAATTATGCATGAATGCTAAAATGCATGAATTAAGCCAATTTACACGCGTTGACTACGGTTTTAAAGGCTAAAATGATAGAATAAAGATGATGAAATATGGATTCATCATCCTCCTATACTTGCCTTTACTAGTCCCTAGCAAACACTTATGTAATAAGTGCAGAAATGAAAAACAAAGAAAAAAGGAAGAAGAAAATTGGATTAAGTTTATCTATCAAACTTGTCTTCACAAAATCAAAGTTTAGAGCTCAAGTCAGACCTTTGGAAATTTAGTGCGGGCGGAAGCTTAATGAGAACCGGATTTGAAATCCAACAGCCTTCGAGAATCCCAAAACGCTGCTCAAGTTTCCTCAATAGCCAGGTCTGAGATATTTCAACTCATACGCAAACCCTTACGACTATGAATCTGACTCGTACATTGTAAGTGATGGTGGGCCTCTCCCCAACTGGAATAACAAAGAGACTGGCTTCTCCAATACAACAACCCAATGATTCCCCAATCCAACAATTCATTCCTCAAGGAGTAGGGTATTCCCTTCTAAGTTCAAGTAGCAACCAGCCAAGAGGATAGGGTGAAGAGAAGAATGGATGGTAGCCAGTGTAGCTACCTATCCTAGGATGCAAGACTAGTATAGTCAAGTCACCCAGCTACAGGCTCACATGATAAGACTTTGAAGCTCAAGCTTGCTTATTTGACTATACACATATGTACATTCCGGCAGACATTTTTATTTTTGTACAAGCCTGTCCACTATTTTGGAGTTTTTGCTTTTTGCAATTTTTTTGAATACTATATACAACAGCATTTACCTAGGGAGTTTTTCCTCTTGAGCCAGTAGACTATCCCTCTTTTGAAGCTTTATTGCAACCCGCAATATCCTGTCCTCAAAACTCATCATCACCGGATGGGTTGGCATGCACTTCCCTCCCTAGAGGAGGACAAGTGTTTCCATCTGTGTGCGTCTCATACCAGCAAATCCAACCTCCTCACCACTCCAACTGAGTTGAGACAAGTGAAAGGTGCAGATGTCCAAGTTAGGTCATTATCAACAAGAGTCATGCGTGTGCTCCGAAATACTCTACTTAGGCAGTAAAGAATCCATTGAACCAAGTCTTGTGATCCCCAAAGAATTAAGTCAACTAGACCTGAAGTAACTCAATTCCAGCTCCGATAAGGTTCTTGTAAATTAGGTGGATTTAAGGTCCATCCAAGCTCCAGTCTTTGGATTTTACTTAGTCTTGTTCAACTATCAAACTCAATACGAAAAATGCTCATGCTATGCAAATGCTATGCAGAAAATATTTTTGTGATGCAATTTTTAAAGATTTTGAACTTTTTATGGATTTTTTTCAAAAGATGATGAATATGCATTTTTTGGGTTTTCGAAAAGATTTTTCAAAAGTTTTTTATTTTAATTTTGCAAATGTTTTTTGAATTTTTGAAAATCAAAAGATTTTGGCTGAAAACTAGGTACAAATATTTACACGGGGACGCATCTTCTATTTACAAGAAGTGGATTTTAAGAATTTACAAGGGTAAGTGGTCAGTTTTGTAGGTATATACAATAAAGGATTTTAGGTGAGATGTATGTATTCCTCAAACTTATTAAACAAAGGGTTTTCAAACAATTTTGAAAATTATAGTCCAAAATAATTTTGACAAACTATTTTACAAACATGTACACACATTTGAAAATTATTTTGCAAAAGTTTTCCAAACAGTATATATAGATTTTTCAATTTGCAACCATATTTCACCATTTGCAAATTATTTTTCAAACCTTTTTATTTCACACAAAAAAAATAATTTTTTCAAGCAAATTGTTTTTACAAAGGTTGAAAACATGTAACAAAATGTTTTCCAAATAGTTTTTAAAAGATTTTTCACAAAGGTTTTCAAACTATTTTTCAAACATTTTACAAAAAATATTTTCGCCTGATTTACTAATCAGTAAGTACAAAAAGAATATGAGGAATAATTGCATCCTTTATTAAAGTTTTTAATGAATTATTAAGTATAATTAGCCATAGTTATTAGTAAAAATACAAAAGTACGAGTTATGGCTAAAGTATATATGCAGTGTATACGACCCCCCTATACTTAGCTTGAGCTATGTCCTCATAGATCATAGAGAAAAGAGAAGACATAACTCGTACTAAGTATAGAAAAGTCTAAAGAATAAATGAATAAGGGATGAAGGAATGAACGAATGAGAAGTTGACCGTCCCCCCTATACTTAGGATCAAATCCTAAGTATAGCAAACTATACACAAAGCAGGGAGGGTCAAGGGTGGGAATGAACAAATCGTACTCAGACTGTCTCCCCCTATACATAGGGTAAGATATCCTTAAGTATAGACAAGAAGAGGAGACAGTGGAGAGGATCAAAGAATAGAAGCACTCGGGGTACACACACCCCCCATACTTAGGATAAAGTACGTCCTAAGTATAGAAGACTGACAAAAAGGGGCGACACTTTTTCGATAGATAAAGAAGATAGAAGAGGAAAAAGAAGAAAAGAAGAAAAGAAGAAAAGAGATCTGAAGATATATAAGGATAAAAACGGATGTACGCATCATTCCCCTACACTTAGGGTAAAAGAAGCCCTAAGTATAGGCAACAACAGGAGTAATGAAATGAAACAACGAATGACCACTCGGCTCGTCCACCCCTATACTTAGGACAAAGTACGTCCTAAGCAAGGCAAACATGAGAATGGGTAGACGAGCAATACGGTAGAGGGACAGAGGTGAACAAAAAACAATATACAATAGAGATGGATATACACATGATCAAGAAGGTCGAAAGCAAACCTTCTTGCGGGACCGCTGAGGAGTAGATCTAGTGCGGTGCAGGTCGACATCGGGGTCCATGGTGGACGGAAGCCGATCAGGGTCGACAGGGTGTAGGTTCTCAGTGGCCCTAGGGTGAGAAGGCACAGACAGGGTGGTGAAAGAAGTACGACTAGGTCCGGCCTTGGGAGTCTCGCTGGTATCAAAGTGGAATGGGACGAACTCATCATCATCGAAAGAAGCGTAATCAGTTTCGTCATGTGAGGTCTTGCCCAGGTCAAAACCAAAAGGAACGAATTCATCAGTGGAAGTAGTCGAACTCTGTTCGTCCTCAATAATCTCAATCGGATCATTTTCTCATCAAAAGGCCCAAATTCTCGAATAAAAACAATTAAATCAAATCCGGCCTTCGTCTCATTAGTGTCTACATGAACAGGAGCGAACTCATCAGTGAAAGTAGTCGAGTCATGTTCGTCCTGTCTAGTCTCAGGATCTGCCCTCTGCTCAATGGTGTCGATCGTTTAAATCCCGCGGATGTCATCAACACATCGCCAAGTCCCAGAAGAAGGAACTCTAAGGTCCATGCTTTCCAAGTCTTCCTCTTTGGAGAGGAATTCTTGGGTCTCAGTGGAATCCAATAAGCAACATATTTATCTAATAGTCTCATCAAGGTCATGGTCCTCGGGGTCAGCCAAGATAGGTGAAGGTGCATCAGGTGCAGGTCTCTGGTCAACAGTTTGTATGGTGATCAACACCTCGCATTTGTCAACAGGATGGAAGTAAATCTCTCCTGATATTTAGTCAATAACGACCCTTGTAGAGGCGAGGAATGGTCGTCCCAGGATGATTGAAGAGTGCTCCCCTATGGAGGTCTCCATGGGCAATACGACAAAGTCAACGTTGTAGTTGGAGCCCTGAATTGAAATGACGGCGTTTTCAAGGATACACGTTGGCCTCTTGATAGATCCATCAGCAAACTAAATGATCATCCTGGTCTTCTTGAGAGGCCCTAAGTGAAGAGAGTGTACCAGCGAGAAGGGTAATATGCTAATCGAAGCACCGTCATCGAGGAGAGTGTGATCACATGTATGGTTAGAGATGGTTCAGCTAATGAAAGGTGTGACAGTGTTCTTTTTCCGAGGAATGGGACGGTGTCTTATGGCGTGGGCAGTGGCCATGGTCAAAATATGACGCTCAGATCTGCTCCTCCACATTCTCTTCTTTGTAAGAGGAGCAGATAAATCAGTCATGGCCTGCTGAAGTGGGGCTCGGATGATCTCATGAATGGTGGCCACCACTTCGGGTTCATTCAACATTTTTTTGAATTTTTGTACTTCCTCCATACAAGGGAGGAAGTCGGAATCATCATCTACACGAGGCATGCCAAGAGCAGACTATACAACGGCATCCTCGGGGTCAAAGGTGGGACTGGGTGTGAATGGATGTGCGGTCAAAGGGTCTGGCAAGTGGGCACTCTCCTCACAGTCTGAATCGATCACGTGTCTCCCGAATTCTTTTTGGATTTTTAAAATTTTCTCATCTTTTTGTATTTTGGGCGATTGCAATCTCTCATGATAATCCTCAAGTGAATCCAAATCCTCAAAGAATGGAGCTACATTCTGGATCTTATTTATGCTAACTATATTTGTCATCCTCGAGTTCATATGCTCCATCGTCTGTTTCAAGGTCTCAAGTGTGGATATCATGAAAGGTGACTCCAAAATCTCATGATCGGGTGTGTCGAATGTGGGCGGTGGGTGTGGGCAAAAATCACATTCCAGATCAAGATACTCATGGAAGAGCGGGTTGTCGAAATGTGAGGGTGATGGTGGTGGAAATGATTAGTGAAGGTCAAAGTATGAATCCTGAAATAGTGGGTTGGTCGGATATGTACAAAAATCAGGAGAAAAGTCCTCCTGGAAAAAGAGAGGTGGACCGGTTGGAGTGAACGAGGGGTCTGCAAAGTTCGGAAAAAAATATGCTCCAGTTGGCCATCTCGAAACAAACGAAAAATGATAGTCGAGAGAACACGACAATCAAATCAAGAGAGGTGAGAAAAAGGTGCAAATGCGCATAGATGATCTCGAAAGCATACAAACAATCACAAACAAGCACACACAAAACAAACTCTCAATTCACCTACTCAACTCGGTCGAGACCAATAAGTCGGTCTTTTTATCTTGTCTACTTTTAGAGTTAGGTGAGAAGTCCAAAAGTTGCACAAACACTTAGGGGCTAATATGGGATTTGGGCACGAATCCTTAGTGTGTGCACGAGCAAGTAAAACGAAGACAATGAGGGGACTACTCGCCCCAATACAATATTTTTCTTTTTGGTTTATTTTAGGGTAGCAGTTATTGGTTATCACTTTTTTTGAATTTTTTAGTGAGAAATGCACGAGCCTAATGTGGAATCAATTCCTTTAAGCACCTAGGTGATCAAAATCAGAGGGAGAGTCGGAAAAGCAATGCAAGCGGCAAAACAATGATGTATGCTAAAGCGTAAATGCTCACCTTGCCTCCAGCACTTTACATGCAAGGATGCTTAGCAGAATTGAAACCTATCTATATGCAAATGCAAGCCGATGAAATCGCCCTAAGTTTCAGAAATTGGTATTAGTGTGAAGAACCGATGCTAATGACCTAGAATGGAACTGAAGTCTCCGATCTTGGAGTTTCCTCGGTGCCCGCCAAGGTGGGTCCTGCACGTGCTGTATGTAGAACTCTCGCGGCGTGATGGTTCTGAGTCTAAGTGAGAAGCAGTTTAGATTTGACTAAGTCCAGACGTCACTATAGGCACATGCAAATAATTAAATGTTTGGCCTTAATCTATCGCAAGCAATACTAAAACTAAGGGCTCAATCACACAAAATAAAGAAAACAAACCAGGAAATAAAATAAAAAATGCGAAGAAAACCATGAAAACCCGGTGAGCCCCCAAGTGAACAATCACTTGGAAATTTGGCCCGAATGTCCAAGAGTTCGAGTACTTGTATTATTACAAATTAAAGTCTCTCTCTCTCTCACTTCAAATTACAAAATAAATACAAGAAACTAAACAGGAGCTCAGCCTTCAAAAATCTCTAAGTCTCCTTGGTGCTAGGCTGGCAGACTGTCGCCGGCTTCACGTGGGTGCGTAGGCACCTAAGGTGGAGCGCCTCCCTCGATCCGTGATTCCCTCATACGAAGTCAACAAAGAGACGGGGTTAGACAACTCAAATAGATATATCAAAAATAAAGACAATAAATGAAGAACAAATATTGACAAATATCACAATCAAGCAAAAACCCGAACTACGCGTTGTTTCACCCCGGCAATGGTGCCATTTATTAAAGCCAAAAATCGATGGTCTTAAGTTCCACATAAGGCGGGAACTCAGTCGCAGCTGAATTGACCACACGAAATCTGGACTTCAAACAATAATTAACCCACAACAGAAATCAAGCAGTGAAAGTTGAGCGGAGTTAAAATTTATTATAACTCTACAAAGGATGTGTATGGTGTGCACGCAGTGTAGAGGTCGAACACAAGGAGCAGATAGGTAGAACGGGGCAATAATGCTCAAAAATGTGAATGCGATCAAATGTCTATCTATGCTATTTTTTGTGGTTTTTTAATTTTATATTTTTTTATTTAATTTTTTTATTTTATGTTTTTATATTTTGATTTTTGATTTACTGATTTTGTATTTCTTTTTTATTTTGTATTTTCGTATTTTTTTCTTTTAATAAAGATATAATATATATGAGGAGTATATGTACACTAGAGATAAGAGAGAGATGAAAATTATAGAAAAATATTCAAAAAACATAAAATGAATGTTTTTGTGATTTTTATATTTTTCTAATGTTTTTGTAATTTTTCTAGATTTTTTCTAATTTTTTGGTATTTTTAAAGTCAAAAATACTAGTAAACAGTTAGATAAATTGCTGGCCGAAATTAAAATGAGGATGAAAAATATCAAATAGTGTCCAAAATCCCTCAAATTAATTTTAAAATAAAGATAACAGAACAAAGAAAATTCAGAGGCACAAATGGTATTTTTAGAATTTTGTAGAATTTTTAATATTTTTTATAAAGGTTTTTAGGTTTTTGTAATTTTTATGAGTTTTCTTCTGTAATTTTTAGTGATTTTTCGACTGGAGTTAAAAGACATGCAACTACATAAAATATAATTTTTTTGGAATTTTTAAAAAATGTTTTCTAATTTTTTTATGTATTTTCTAATGCAAACAGTATTGAAAATGCTTGTTTTTTATTTTTTATAAATAACAAAATGCAATAAAATGCAAAATAAAAATATGGTGTGGACCTACAATGTAACAGGAACTTACGGTAATTTTTAGGGATTTTTCCAAGATTTATAGATGCATGAAATAAATACTAGAAACGTCAAGAAAATACATTTTGAGAGGGGTATTTTTGTAAATATGGAAAAGTTGCTCAGCCAAAATGCAATATTCTCAAAAAATATACAATGTAGTAAAAATATTTCCTAACTAAATATTAAATACGCAAACCCCTAGGGCCTCCTCTGCAAAAAGAATGCCAAGACGCGTGACTCACACGCGCCTGGTGGGGACCTGTTGATATTTACTACAATTATGGGGGCTAATAGGCAAATTATCCAAAACTGTAATATGCATTACAAAGTTCCCAGACCTAGATGAAATAATAAAAGTTCTAGGGGCCCCAGCCGTAAAATGTCATTTTCACATGGTTGCCCACATGAGCTGACGTGGCATGGGGCGATTCTGCAATTGTCAAAAGGACATGGACTACAATGCAAAATGTCCAAAACTCATACAACGACCGAGGAAAGATTTGATATTAATTTAAAAAGACAAAATTGCTCGAGGTGATTTTCACAAAATACCTCAAAGCTTTGTACGATCTAACGGCGGACAACGGCTCACTTGCCACGTGTCGAGCCCTCGCGTCGCGATACCGCTTCACCTCAGACGGACAGGATTAGACTACCATCGTGGATCAAATGGCGGACACGTGCAAGGATCAAACGGTGGCTGGAGTGCTGGAAGAACGGAGGGTGATTGAACGGCTCGAAGAGGCGTTGGAAGAACACGTGAAGAACTCGTGCCCGGCGAGTTTGGAACGTCGCGCAACCCTTCCTCTGCCTTCTTCTTTCATTGCTAGGGAGTCCAGAAGCATGCTCATTCCCTCCTCTGATGGCTGGAAGCGGCAAAATGGGTCGAGTAGCACGGGAACTCCTTCACGGTGAGGTGGAAGTTGCTTTACCCCAGGTGCTGCCGACGAGCCCCCCAAAAATGTTCCAGGCGCGTGTAGTATCCCAGTTCCTGCAAAAAGCGGTGATAGGGTCGGGGGCAAATTGCCCTGACCTTGTAGCGAGGTGGGACGAAGGCGGCGAATGGTGGAAATTATGAAAATGGAACTCACCGGAGCGAGATCTGGCGAGGGTTGGCGTGGGCGATAGGATGAGTGAGAATTGGAAGGGTAGAGGGAATCGAGACCCAAGAGCACTGCGAAGCTAAAAAAATGCGAGAAAAAGCGAATAAAAACGAACCTCAAGGGGTTGATATCCCTGAGATGGACCTCATGGCGACACGCTGGAGATGGAGGTGGAGCACGCCTTCAACGCCTTGTCAAAGCTTCGCGCATGTGCTGGAGATCCCCCTGTCACAAAGATCGATCTTGAGCTCGCCACGAGAGCCAAAACATGTGGTCGAAAGGGGTTCAAAATCGGGTGGAAGGTGGTGGGGGGTTTTTGAACAATGGCTCTGGCGCTCCACAAATCGAGGTGAAATGCCTCGATCAGCGATCCAAAGCCCAAGAAATACCTTGGGCGTGAATCACCAATAAACGAGGAGCAAAAACGCAGAAGGACTCGACATAAATTATGCTTGTACAAGCCTCGAAAAATCCGTAAAAATGGGACAAAAAATAGTTCTGACAAAGCTACAGGAGTGGGTCAGAGAGTTGACTCGCCCATCAACTCTCCAGACCCCCTGATTGGTCCACGTGGACCAACCACGAAAAATCTTGGAAAATGATTACAAAATTCATTTAAAAAATATAAAATGATTTTATTAATTTTAGATTATTAATTAAAATTATTTATTATTTTCTGAATTATTTTATTATGATTTTTATTTTTTTCGAGGTAAACAATTATAAGTTACCTTTTTAGGCCCATATAGGTATACACATCTATATATTTTATTATTTTATTTTTATTTTGTATATTTAATTTTATTATTTTATAAATTTATAGAATATTTTTATACACATAAATATACTTGTATTTTTTTTCTGAGGTATTTTCTATACTTAATAAAATAGGAGTATTAATTATATTTGCATAGTTATAGGTATTAGACCTATGTATTATATACATGTGTTTTATTTTTGTGTTTTCTTTAAGTTTTTATTCTGATTTTAATGCACACATATATTATAAATAATATTTACAAAATTATAAAAATATCAACTTATGAAAATAATGAATAAATAATAAAATGAATATTTTAATCAGTACAAGTATATTATAGCGGTCCAAAACTCAACTTTCAAACCATAGCTCCGCAAAATGCAAGACCACCTCTATTCAATAGCTTATTTGAAATTATATACAATTAAACTGAGTTTGGTACATTTTGAGTTTTTATTTGAGAGATACGGGTCTGGGAAGTTGGGATTTTGGAAACTTATTCAGATCATAACTTTTTATCTTTACATTATTTTTGAGTGAAATCAATTTTGTATTTTTCTTTATTTAATTATCTACAACTTTCATGTTCAAAGCTTCTTTATTTGAAGTATAAAAAGTGGAACCAAAAATAGGTCCCAAAATGAATAACGAATGAATGGAATGAAAGGGATTTTTATTGCACTTTGGCCCTTATCTCCCCTACTTTATTCCTTGTCGACCTAGTCATCGAGATGCCTAGGTCTCGGGATTTCAGGTCATAAAATATTTACAATATTTTATTCATTTTCTTTTATTTTTTTTATTCTATAATTTTGGCTTTGAAAACTGCATTTTATACACTATTTACACAAATATGCATGAATGCTAAAATGCATGAATTAAGCCTATTTACACGCATTTACTAGGGTTTTAAGGAAAAAATGATAGAATAAAGATGATGAAACGTGGATTCATCACGGACCCACGCTCCATCACCGATCGAAACTCGTTGGAGGTGAGTTCATCCCTGATCATCCAGGCGCCTTCTCCATCATTCGATCAGACGCCTCCCCAGTTCTAATCTTCACCGTCCATCATATGGGGTTTCTTGAAAGTTAGATCAATCTAAGGATCCATAAGCCATCGTTCATTGTCGAAGGGGTACTGACGCATCTCGACCGTCCATTCGTGTAAGTGGACCACCTTCAGCCGTTGGATCGCTTCTTAACAAGGGGTAAACTTTACTTAGGACCCTCTATGTTTTATGTTTTCTAGTTAGTCCTTTAAATATTTTCCGTGGTTTAAAATATTTTGGATATTTTGTAGTTGGACCCTTGTTATTTTTAGTATTTGCATTTTAGTCCAATTTGTGTGAACTCACGTGTTGGCCCACATGATTTCTAGGTTATTTGTATGCTATGACCTGAACCTTATATGTGTTATGATTTGAATGAAAAAGTTTCTAAGATTTGCATTTACATCCTTGTGCGTGGTTTATAAGCATGTATGTGAATTAACTAGACAATTTGCAACTTTAGACCTAAGTTTCCCATCTGTGTTATTATTTGCCCCCTAAAGTTTATTAGAATTACAAATAGGTCCCTACAACCTATGTGTCTGTTCGTTAAATAAATAAATGCCAAATTAAGTTAAAAAATTTGTAAAAATTACTGTTAGCTCCCGTTAACACGTAATATTTAATGTGATTTTTGTTATTAATTTTATGTAATATATTATTTTATAAAAATAAAAAACCCATAAAAAGTATACTATATGCTTTAGAAAATACATAAAAATTCGAAAAATAACTTTAAAAATTCTACAAAAATCATTGTGTGTGTGTGTTTTCGTATGATTTGTTCCCAGTAGTAGCTTTGTTTCAAAGACCTTCACGAAACCCCTAAAAACTACAAAGGACTTAAAAACTTCTAAAATCATACAAAATTCTGATAAAAATAAAAAATATAATTTTAGTTCCTGTTTATAGCTTTTTAGATACATTTTCTTATAAAATTACTCTCCAGGACATTAGGTATTTTAGCTATTTTAACTTGCAATATTGTCCTAGTTGTGCACTATTTACCTTTGTTGCCTTTATTTGATTTTTATAAAATCACAAAACATCAGAAAATTCCAAAAAAATCATCAAAAAATATAAAATTTGAAAAATCCAAAAATATTTTTATTCGTGATTTTTGAGCATTTTTAGCCTTAAATAAAATTTCCAAACACTTGTTGTTTGTTTTTTGGCCAATTTTGTTCCTTAGTTAAAAATTATAAAAATTTGCAAAATTAAAAACTACAAAAAAAATATTTTGGCTAATTTTTGAATTGTGACTACTTCATACATTTCTATGCTCCTTGCGTTCGACCCTGATGGCTATACCAGGTTAAAATAAATAACAGAGACCGTTGACATTTTTGTGTGCTTTGATTGATTATTGGATTGTGTGATTCTCTCTTTTTCTTGATTGAGCCTAGACTGCTAATTCGGGTCGCAACACCCCTTAATTATCCGATGTCCTAACCCTAGTTGGCGGGCCGCTCAAGGATCTAATCGGAGCCATCCATACACGAATCGTCACCAGTTGCTTGATCGTCGATGCGTGACAAGTGAAGTCGTCTCCGCCATCCGTGAGCACCCGAGTAAATGGTTTATTGCATATTTGTCCATGCATATTTTTGTATTTAATATCTGAGACTCCATCTCTCATCTGGAGTTTCAAAGTTCTTGTAATATTTTCACTAAAATCTCCATACTTTCATTTATTCGCACTTTAGTCCTTGCCAGCGGGATACACATGGGTCCTCACGTGATTTTTTGTGTACTTGCACCAATACCCCTCCGAGTTTGGGTATTTTTTATTCTCTTAAAGTAAATATTAAGTGTAAAGTTTTTGGCAAATTTGCATGCTGATCCTTGAATGTTTTGATTATTGCATCGATACCATTACTAGGGGAATTAGTTTTTATTTGCTTGGGATACTTGCTTCATTGCCCCCTATAGGTTATTTTGGAGTTTGATATTAGTCCAGAAACTAGTTTCTCTTAATTATATACCCCTTCCAGTATGCATTTTCTATTTTTAGATTTATTTTGTAAAAAAATATCTCTAAGTTCCTAAAAATCTTAAGGAAATTAATTTAAATGCACTAGCACTTTAATAATCACATATATTTTTCGTGGAGTGTTTTAAAATGGTTCTCTATTTTTGAAAAAAAATAGTACTATTTTTCACTCTCTGGTTTAGAAAAATCCAGAAAAATATTAAATTATTTTGAAACATTGTAAAATAATTAGTTTCTTTGTGTTTTCTCTGTTTTACCATCTTACCAAAAATCAAACAAAAATACCATAGAAAAATCGTATAAATCTTAAAAAAACTCAAAATCTTAAGATTTGTTTTTCAAAAAATTGTAAAAACCCTAAAAATAGTTTTCCATGTTTTGGATTTTGTATACTAGAGTATATTTTGACTTAAAATTAATTTTGGGATTTTATATGATTGTTTGGTATTTTAAAATAAAAATACTCCTGTTTGTGTTATTTTATACAGTTTTGTCCTTTTATTCAAATTAAAACTTTTTAAAGTTTGAAAAAATTTCCAAAAATCCACAAAATAGTATAATAACATTCAAAATCCAAAAATATTTTATTCCATGAGTTTTGACTACTTTTATTGGTATTTATATTCACATTATCTTATAATGTCTATATAGTCCCATATATCCCATATCCCTTATTTTTTAAAAAATAAAAATATAAAAAATATAAAAAGAAAAATATAAATACAAAACCAAAAAAATACAAATACAAAAACAAAAAGAATCCATAAAAAAATCAAAACCCCACCAAAATCCTAATTTGGCTAAGTGCTTTAGAGACATATTATACTGTGATTATTTATCTCACATTCCTCTACACCTTTGTTTCCTGTGATCAACCCGGACTTGCTTGTCACTATACATCTCTAGTAGGGTGTAGTAAATTTTAACTCGTGCTATTAATTGCTTAAATATCTATATGGGTTAATTATTTAAACAACGAGAGGATTCGAGTAGTCGCCTCAATGATAGTGGGCCTGATTTATTGGGCCATTATTTAGTGACTCCCATTTTCTCTCTTTTCAAGTACCCAAGTCACTGTCGCAAGGGAGAGACCTGATATTTTCGGGGCTTTTTACGCATATGTCCTCAGAACTTTTCGATATTGCATACATGTCCTTGGCAGCTGAGCAATCTTGTGAAGGTCACGTGATAATTGGACATTTTGTGTAGGACCCAAATTTCCTGTTTAACATAGTAATACACCTACATATACTACAATATAATATACATATAAAATAGAAATAGAAATATGTCTGAATAACCAAAAAATATAATAAACTTTAAAAATCACAAAAAAGATAGAAACGTCTTTAAAGATCTAATAAAAATTACCCTTAGCATGTTTACCATAGTTTACACAGAAGACTAAAAATAAAATAAAAACTAAATATTAAAATTAAAAAATTATAACATTGATAAAAACTTGTAAAAATCATAACTAAAGCGATAAAAATCACAAAACACATAGTATATATTTTTAAAGATAATTTCACCTACTTTCTAAAAATATAAAATAAAAATATTTTCATTGTGTTTTCCACTTTTAAAAATAAAATAAAATCTTTTTTCAATAAAATTTAGTTTCCATCATTTAAACCAAATAAAATAATAAAAGTTTTTCAAAAATTACATAAAAAATCATAAAACAAAAAAAACTACAAAATAAAAATCAAAATATAAAATTACGAAAACTATACCTAATTTTTACATAGGTATAATAAAAGCATAAAAACAATACAAAATTCATAAAAATCTAGGACATTCTCTAAAAATGAATAAAAATTAGGAAATCCATTTGACCTTATTTTTTATAGTTTAGTTCTAGTTTTCAACAGTTTGCCT
The DNA here is from genome assembly GCA_037367405.1 of Ottelia alismoides. Lineage (NCBI taxonomy): Eukaryota > Viridiplantae > Streptophyta > Magnoliopsida > Alismatales > Hydrocharitaceae > Ottelia > Ottelia alismoides. Next base: position 785,088 of record JAZKJV010005362.1, read on the forward strand.
CTCTGAGTTCGACAATCCCATACTAAACACTATACACATTAGTTTAGGAGTATAAATAAAAAATAAATTTTCTGTAAAAATAACCCGACTGACACAACGACATCATTCTTATTGTAAATAGGAGGTTGGGTATGGTTTTTCAATGCTCTCTCATGTTCTTCCATTTGTTCATGTATCCATGGTAGATCGACGAGCCTCTTGGATACTTGTGCTTCAGTAAAAGAAGGTGAAGGGTAATAAAATTAAGAAGATGGAAAAGACGTGAAGGGTGAAGATATGCAATTTAAATTGGAATTTTAGAAGGTAATCGATTACTCTTAATTAGTTTGGTGTCTCTTCACATGGAAATTAAGTGAAAGCATTAAGCAATTCTCGAATGCAGGATAGTTTTCTCAAGACAAATTATCCCACAATAAGGGGTCAAACTTTACTTTCGTTACATCTTTATTCACAATATTTACCACTTCTTTCTCCATCAAAGAACGGATAAACAACAATCCTCATCCTATTTATCCATCCTTCAAGGGAACTCATTTTTAAATGTGACACCACATACATAAATATGCCACCTATAATTAGGGATGAGCATGGGCCGGGTTGGGCCATCCCTGAAGGGCCCAGGCCCAAGCCCACTTAAAAACTTCGGGCCTTGGGCCTGGCCTAGGCCCACAATTTTTTTTTAGTTCTGCCCAAGCCCAGGCCTGACCCAATTCCTATGTGTCGGGCTTGGGCCGGGCCGGCCCATCTTAACCCATTATATATTATTACCTTTGAGTTTGTGTTTAAAATCAATCTTAATTAAACTTAGATGAGCTAAAATTGTTTAAAACATATACCATAATACCTGTGAAACAACTAAAACTCAATTCTACCGGAGATGATTTCTCATTTTATACAAGTCCACTCAATGTTATACATCATAGATATCTCTCGTTACAGAAATTGAAAGAGTGAACCAATTTGATGAAGCTACGTTTCATCATCTTTATTCTATCATTTTGTCCTTAAAAAACCTAGTAAATGCGTGTGAATAGGCTTAATTTAGACATTTTACCATTCATGCATCATTTTGTAAATATTGTATAAAATGCGGTTTTTAAAGCCAAAATTATAGAATAAAGAAAAGAAAAGAAAAAGAATAAAATATTGCAAATATTTTATGACCCTAAACCTCGACACCTAGGCATCTCGATGACTGGGTCAACAAGGAATAAAGTAAGGAGAGATAAGTGCCAAATTACAATAAAAATTCCTTTCATTTAATTCATTCTTTATTCATTTTGGGACCTATTTTTGGTTACACTTTTTATGTCTCAAATAAAGAAACTTTTACATGAAAGTGGTAGATAATTAAATGTAGAATAATACAAAATTGATTTCACTGAAAAATAATGTACAGATAAAAAGTTATGATCTAAATAAGATTACAGAATCCCAACTTCCCATACCTGTATCTTGCAAATAAAACTCGAAACGTGTCAAACTCACTTTAATTGTATATAATTTCTCATAAGCTATTTAATGAAGTGGTTTCGAATTTTTCGGAGTTACGGTTTGAAAGTTGAGTTTTGGACCCCTTTGTATACTTGTACATATTAAAATATTTATTTTATTTAATATTCATTATTTTTATAATTCTATTTTTATAATTTTGTAAATAATATTTATAATACATATTTACATTAAAATAGTAATAAAAATCTAAATAAACCACAAAAATAAAATACTTGTCTATAATACATAGGTATAATACCTATACATATACATGTATAATTGACACTTCTATTTTATTAAGTGTGGAAAACACTTCAGAAAATAAAATAAAAATATATTTAAGTATACAAAAATACTTTATAAATTTATAAAATAATAAACGAAATAAATAAAATTAAATACATAAAATAAAAATGAATTATTAAAATATATATAGATGAATATACCTATGAAGGCTATGAAAGGAAACTTGTAATTTTTAATCTCGAAAAAATAAATAAAAATCACTATAAAATACTTCATAAAATAATAAACAATTTTTATTTTATAACAAAAAATTAATTAAATAATTTATTATTTTAAACTGGGTTAATAAACTTTTTTCCAGTGATTTTTCTAGTTGGTCCACGTGGACCAACCAGGTCCTCTCCCTGGTTGACCTCGGTCAACTCCCTGACCAAGGTCTGGCTCCGTGTCAGACTCGTTTTTTGGCGTTTTTCTTCATATTTTAGAGGGAGCGTCTTTCACCATATGGTGTAGGCTTCTTCTTGACTTTTGTTCCTCGAATATTGGTGATTCACGCCCTAGTGTTTTCTAGGGGTGTGGGTCATCGATTCGCAAAGATTTCCTCGATCTTTGGGGCCTCTTCACCCTTTCGTCAACCCTTCGAATATGCACCCCCGACTTCCCCTCCTTTGATCCCTCTTCCACCTTCCACTCCTCTTCCTAGGGTCTTGTCTACACTCCTGGTGACAGCAGGGAGCGAATCCCCCTTTTGGTTGGAGTGGAAGAAGTCGAATTGAGTCGGATCCCCTTGCCGGAGTCGTCGCCGGAGTACCTCTTCCCGTGCGCTTTGGTGAGGCTTCACTCCCTTGCTTGACCTTTTATTTTGCTCTTAGAATAGCTAGAAAGCACCCCTATTTCTCGCTTTTCATTATCCATCATTTAATCATCAACGAATCCTTGGGATTTGATGTTGGTTGGCCTCGCGTTCGCCGACCGACCTCGAATCAACTTCGCAACGTTATTTTCTTTGTAATATTTAGCATTAGGCCCCTACGCTTTTAGTTATTGCAATTTGGTCTTTGTCCATGTCACCTCACATGCCTGTACGCGTGAGGGGACGGGAAATTTTGTGCAGGACCCCTTGAGGAATCAGATATTTTGTTTTAGCCCGCAAACTTCTATATGCAGTGATATTTTTTATGGTGAAATTGCATTTGGACCCCTTACATTCTGGATAATTGTGTTTTGGGCCCTCAGAGGTGCGTGTGCTCTAGCACGTGAGTTTGGATTTTTTTGTAGGCAAGCCCTTGCAACTTTAGCTATTTGTATTTGTCCCAGGAAGTTTTTAATTATGTTATAAAATTGCGAGAAACTTGCATTAAGACTCCTTGATTTTTGCATATTTACAAAAATGCCCCTGCCTGTATGTATTTTCTTGATGTTGCGAGTATTTATTTGATGCATCTATAAAACCACAAAAATTACCAAAAAAATACCATAGGTTCCTGTTGCATTGTAGTTTCATGCCATATTTTTATTTGGTATTTTTATTGCATTCAGTATTTATAAAAATTCATAAACATGCATTTTCAACACTGTTTGCATTAAAAAATACATAAAAATTATAAAAGCATCTTAGAAAATTTCCAAAAAAATATATTTTTCCTATTTTAGTGTTTTTTAACTTCAGCCCAAAAATCACTAAAAAATACAAAAGAAAACTCCTAAAAAATATAAAATCCCTAAAATCTTTATAAAAATCTTAAAAACTCTACAAAAATCCTAAAAATACAATTTCAATTTTTGTATTTTCCCTTTTTATTATCTTTATGCTAAAATTAATTTGAGGAATTTTGAACATTGTTTGCTATTTTTCATCCTCATTTTAATTTCGTCCAACAGCTCAGTTCACTGTTTTCTAGTATTTTTACCTTTAAAAATACCAAAAAATTTGGAAAAAACATAGAAAATCACAGAAACATTATAAAAATATAAAAATCTAAAAAACATTAGATTTCCTGTATTTTGAGTGTTTTTCCCATCTTTATCTTCCTCTTATCTCTCTTGTATTATATATTCTATATTACTTTATATCTTATTCTAAAAAGAAAATATAAAAATATAAAATATAAAAAGAAAATATAAAATTAGAAATTTAAAAAATTTAAAAAAATCAAGATATAAAAGCATAAAATCAAAAATTACATAAAAAATAGAAAAATAAAAAACCCACAAAAAATCCATATTGGCCAAGTAGTATGCATGACATAAGGCATTTGACTTACACTTAGTCTACTTTACTCTGATTGCTTCCTGTGTTCGACCCCTAGTTGCTTGCCATTATACATTCTTAGTAGGGTATAATAAATTTTAATCCTTGCTCTTGATTGCTTGATTGATTGTGTGGGTTAATTGTTGATCAACGAGAAGGCTTGAGTAGTCGCCTCAGCGACAGTGAGTCTGATCTGTCAGACCATTACTTAGCGGCTCTCGCCTTTTCGTTTTTCAAATGGCGTCGTTGCTGGGGAGCATTGGCTTGTAGAGTAGACTTGTGTCTGTTTACTAGCTTAGCCATCTTTGCTTATCTTATCTTATTGTATCATTAATTTTGGAACTGTTTGACATCTCTTTCATATTTTCTTGCGAGGGACCACTGACCGAGGAGGATCGCCTAGAGGATCCTGAGCATACTTGGGAGGAGGAGCCGGCTGTTCTACCCTGGCCGGCAGGAGAGAGCAGGAGGACTTGAGAGAGAGAGAGAGAGAGAGAGAAAGGATAGTTAGGTTTTATTCTTTTTGGTGAGAGAGAGAGAGACTTTCGATTAAATTGTAATAATAGAGGTACCTTGGACTCTTGGACATTCGGGCCCAATTTCCAAGTGTTTGTTCACTTGGGGGCTCACCGTAGTTTTGACGCGTTTTTCACCGCTTGCCATTTTCCGGTTTTGTTTTCTTTTCTTAACTTTTGTGGAATGAGCCCTTAGTCTTTAGGATTGTTTGATCATGTAATCTAAGGCCAAACACCTAACAACCATTGCATGCACCTATAGTCTTGTCGTTTGGACTTAGATATAATTAATTGTTGAACATATAATTCGAAACCACCGCGCCGCGAGAGTCTCCGTACAGTGCTGGCAGGACCCATTGTGGTGGGCACCGAGGAGATTCCAAGATCGGACTACTAGGTTTTGCTTTGTGTGTTTAGCATTTGGTTCTTTACGCTAGAAATTTCCTTCTTAGGATGATTTCCGTGTGCATATCGGCATATAGTATAGGTTTATAAATTCCTGTTTTGCATCCCACATGGAGAGAGCTGGGAAGCACTGTAAGTCTTCTAACTGAGCATTCATCATTCAGGCACTAAGGTGAGATTTCGATCTTATTGTCTCCTTGCATTGCTTTGCCGATCTTCTCCCTCTGTTTTTGGGTCAATAGGAATCAAAGAAAAGGCAAAAAACGTTAGGCGCTGGTATTGAATTGACTCAAAACAAGTGATAACACAAAAAAATTGAAAAAGAGACTGCTAAAAATACTTGACCTTAATAAAATTGATTAATTGGACTCATTGCCTTGGGGTGAGAAAAGCCCCCATTTGTTTTCAGGTTGCATAGGAAGGTTTCCTTCCCTGTGAGGTGAGCAAGCGTCGTAAGGATTAGAGCCCAAAACCCAGTCTGTGGCTGCCTTGTGTATCGTCCGGATTTCCGAAGTATTGGCGCTTCTATCGTACGTAGACGAGTAGGGCTTGGTCGGTAATAGTGACTCTCTATTATGTATATATTGACCTTGTCCGAAGTATCGAGCATAGGCCACGCCTTCACAGGGGTATCTGTCTCACCGTCTTGCATCCGAGTAGGTTCTTGCACGCTCACGGGTGATTCCGTTGTGAGCGAGTTCCGAAGTATCGGTTTCACCTATTGGCTTCCTCTCTCTATTTCTTTGTCTGAGTAGAGATCCAGGAAGGATTACAAGGACCTTAAAAAGTGCAGACTACAGGTTACACTGGAGGAGGACAAGTACGGGATACTCTTCTAGCAGTAGTCTCTTCTATAGGCACAGCGCTTTAAGGACTCGTTAAAAGATAATTGCCTGAAAAACAAATCTAAAATTCACAAAGATAATTGTCGAACCTTCACGGCTTCACGGGTCGAGTTGGTGAATCCATTGTTTTGAGGTTTGATTGATTAGAGAAGTTAAGGTCAAGATCAAAAACACCGCGCCTTTGCGCCATTTTTGCTCTCCTTCTAGTTGACCCTTGCTCATTGTGAGCCTTCTACTGTTTTACACTCCATTTGTTTCTTGTTGACCTCCGTATCTTTCATCCACATCGATCTTCTGCTTGACCTCCGAGACGGCGACGAATGGACAGTTCAGTCGAGACTCCGTCGACACCCACATCATTTCCATCCGCTCGCCTTCTCTAATAATTCGGGGTGATTCCCGAGAACTCGGTTCAGACTCTGTAAACCGATCTCCAGACTCCTGTCTTCTTTAATAAATCAAGATCACTCTTTTATCGAACTCTGTCCGTTTTGGATGGCCATTGATTTCACTCCTTACACATCATCATCCTTAACAAAATTCTGTGTTGACCTTAACACAGAATTCTTCTCAACAACTGGTGCTGTAATTCAGACTGATCGGGGCATTCTTCCATGTGCAGACCGAGAGCTCGATCCCGAGCCAACAAGTCAAGCAGAATCTGAGATGGCCGGTGGAAGAGGAAAGGGACCGCAGCCCCAACCGGAAGTTGAAGCCGATCAGGGGGAAGGGCAATACACTACACAGAATGAAGTTAACAGTCAATTATTGGCTTCCATCCAAGCCATCCAACAGCAGTTGACAAACCAAGCCCTGGCCCAGACCGTCTTCCAAGATATGCTGAACGATTTGAGGAGGAGGGTCGATGAAAGAGATGGTCGAAGAAATGACGAGCAATATCATGACCATGAGTTCAATTGTGAGGATGTATTCTCAATGCGAGGACCCGAATTTGCCAAAGAGGATGCCGGACCCCCACCGCCGAAGCCTACGTTGAAGCAGACATACAATCCTGGAGCTAGGTATATCACTGAGTGGATCCAAATTCCACAAATCCACGCCCACTTCAAGCTGAAGCCACAGTTTCTGTCGCTGCTCCCGACTTTCCATGGGAACACCACTGAGGAACCTTACATCTTCCTCAAGAAATTTGGCCGCATTTGTGCTATCGCTCACTACCCTAGTATTCGTTTGGGGGTAGTCAAGATGACCGCCTTTCCCTTCAGCTTACAAGATAAGGCCCTATATTGGGTCGACCACCTAGGAAAGGTAGTCACGACCTGGGAGGATCTGAAGTCCGCATTTCACCATAAGTTCTATCCTCTCGGGTGATTGAATCAGATGCGTGCCCGTATTTCCAGTTTTTGCCAGCAGCCCCACGAGACTATCCATGAAGCATGGGAGAGATTCAAGGATCTTCAGGAGAAGTGTCCCCACCACAAAATCCCAAAGGTCAGTCTTGTGCAGCACTTCTTTGGTGGGATTACACTTGAGAGCCAAAAGCTTGTAGATGTCGCTTGTGGTGGTTCGTATTTCAAGGACGAGGATGAGGTATGGAACGTCTTCGAGGAAATGGCTGAAGGAGTAGCCGCTCAATCCTAGTCCCGAGCATACATGAAGGTGCCAACTGCCGTCAGCAAGCCAGTAAATATAGCTTCTCACACCGAAGACAAGGATGAGAGATCCAACTTGAGCATCATTGGGAGCCATCTGTCTAAGGTGGATATCATTGAGAAGAGGTCGCATGACCTCAAGAATTTATCACTCATTGAGAAGAGGACCAGAGCTTGGAAAAGCTCGACGTGATTTCCCAGCAACTGGAGCAGCTTGTTCGCACTTTGAATACCAACATGTGCAACATTGTGTCTACTGCTGCTGAGCCAATCACTGAGAAGAAGGAGCCTACGCTATATCAAACCCCTCAACCAACGCAACCACAGCCCCGGCCTATACAGCATGTGTACTACGTGCAGGTCCCGGAGCAGCCCCCGCAGTCGCAGACACAGATGGTGGTATATCAGCCAGAGTCTCAGCCAGCCTATTTCGAGCAATTCTCTCCACCCCCGTCGATGATTCAGGGAATCAACGGTGTATGGAATAACTAAGCGCAACTGACTCGTCCTCAGGGACATCCCCAGGGTGAGAACATGGGCAGCATGCCCTATCACCAGCCACAACAGGGTGGGAAACCATTCCAGCCCTCGTACCAGTTCAGCCTCCGTCTCAAGGAAACACCTAGAGGCAGAATTATCAGCATGGTCCTCAGCAGTCCGGAAACCGCAGACAGGGATATCATCAGCAACCGACTGCTACATATCACTAAAACTCACAATAGTCCTCTAACCCTCATCTTCACCAATTCTCTCAGGGTTACCAGTCGCAGTCTCAACCGTCATACCAGCACTCTAGGCCCCAGCAGGGGGATTCTTCTGACATTGTACCAGTTAATCCAGCCCTGGCGTGCCTTGAACACTTGATGAAAAATATGGCTGAGATGAACCAGAAGATCGATGACTTGACGGCTGCGAAAACAGCCATCCCTGCTCAAGTCGAGGCAAATCCGAACAACTTCCGACGCAAGCAGCAGGTAGTCGGCAATGTCCAACCCGATTCAAGTGAATTAAATTGTTTTTTTTATCTAATGTTGTTTCTCTCAGGAGCGGTAGGACACTCCAGCCATCAGCTACTATGAAGGGAAAGCATCTTGCATCTGACGGTGAACCGTCAGCCAGGCCAATGCTAGGGCCACAAAGCATTTTTGGAGCAGCACCAACAACCAAAAAATCACAAAAAAATTAAGAAAACAACAAAACACAAAAAGATAGCGCAGCCTCGGTGGAGACAGGTCAGCATTGGAGACGTCTGCATCTGCTACAGAGCCAGCTAAAGACAGAAGGAATCTTGCACATGTAGCGAGTCCAATGTCAGCATCTGAAGCCGAGCCTGCCATATTTGGTCCACATCTTGCAGATGATTCTATTCCTTTTTTCCATCTACCTGTAAACAATCATATGGACAATACTCTAAATGACATTGGTGAAGAGTTTGTAAATATTCCTTTTCCAGATGTAATGAAAAAACACAAACAATGAAAATTTTGAAAAATGCTTTGTCTGATCCTACCATTATAGAAATTATCCAGAATTTGTATTGAACATGCCATTAATGAAAGCACTTGAGTACATGCCGGCTGTAAAGAAAGGATTGAAAGATGCATGCACAACCAAGCGCATGCCTCACCCTCATAACTCCATAAACAAAGGTGGCAAGTCCAAAAAGCATATCCTCACAATGGCCACAGTTAATGCCATCAACAACCTCCCGGATAAAAAGCCAGATATGGGAGCTCCCCTTGTGCGTTGTCAGATGTTTAATCAGGAATTCGAACGAACACTTCTCGACAGCGGGTCTTCTGTCAACTTGATGCCAGCATCACTACTTTCAGAATTCAGGCTAGGACCACACAAGCCTACAAAGATGTTAGTTAAGCGGCTTAAGGTCCTGTTGGAGGACGTGATAGTCACGGTTCAGGGAAAGAAGTTCCCGGCCGATTTTGTGGTACTAGATATGGACGTCCCCACTCCATTGCTCCTTACCCCAATCATACTTGGAAGACCATTCCTTTGGAAGTCAGACACATTAGTTGAAGGATATGGAGAAATACTCAAGCGCATCACGGAAGCGTGATCATCGTATCAGATACGACGGAGAACGACTAGTCGCACTAGTTGTTCAGTGTAGCGGAATTAAAAAAATTTATTCGATGAAACCACATGATCCGAGAACCATTCTCAGATCGTTTCATCTATAACGACAACAAGTATAATGCAATACCTCTTGAAGCGTGGTTGATCAAGTCTCTAAGAGAAGAGACCTCCTGTCTCAAGTCCGATCGTCGGAGTAACGGCTTGCGAGCGCGGGGACGAGTCGCGGTGTCCTCGCAATCCAAGAAGATGATCCAAACACGGTTGCTCCTGATCTCGTCGCATGAGATCGAACGTCTCCTTCGTGAGTGAAGCACTCCAAGTAGACGGAGAAGCGTAGAGCATCGAAGCGGCAGCACGATAGCGCGGGCGTCAACGATTCTCTCCACCAAGGTATGGTGGACGGCCACCAAGAAGAGAGGGAGAGAGGGCTGTCGAGTATGGAGAAAGAGAGAGAGATGTGTGCTACAATAGCATGTAAAGAGAGAGCATGGTATGCCTCTCTATTTATAGGGTTTTGGGATCCATGGATCTCAATCCATGGGACATATAAAATCAATGGATGAGATTGATTTATGTCAATCCAATGGTCAAGATTGTTGTTGGTAAAAGCCAACAACTTGTGATTTAATTTTGACTAAATATATTAAATATATATTAATACCAAATTAAATCAATCAAATAAGGAGTGAAAACACAAAGGAGATTTTCCTCCCCATAAAGAAGAGGGGACGACTACCAATTCCACAAGGGAATTGGGTGCCGCCCCTTCTTTTCCTAATGGGGAGAGCAATCTCATGGATTCCCATGAGATTGCACATCTCCTTGATTTTCTCTCAACTTATTTCCAACAATTATTTGTTGGTATTTTATTCACCAAAAATAATTCTCAATTATTTTGGCAATATTGCAATCTTGACATTGGAAAATTGTGAATCATATTCACAACCCAAAACTAAATGTAATTTACATTTTCAATTAATTAGACAATGTGTATCCAATACACATCAATAATTAATCTTCAAATTTAAATTATAATTAGCTCTCTCTAATAAATTATAAATCACATTTATAACATATTATGAATAATTGGATATTACTATCCATATTATTCTTATCCATAATAATTAAATCATATTTAATTATATTGGATAATTCCTCATACATCATGATAATTAAATCACATTTAACTATCAACTTCTCTTTGCTTAGATCTTATGGAATTATTCTTAAACCATTTAAGAATAATGCTATTTCTCCTCAGATACTTGGAGATAAGGAGAGGGCGATTGTATTGTTCCACGTATAGTGACTTGGATATTGAGATCACATCTCAAATCCAGATCCCATGGACCTCTCATAGATGCTTGATTAAATCAAGACCGTAAACCTAATCTTCTCATTGCACCTGAATCGTATTCAGATCAATGTCCAGTATATGGACTAAGATTAGGTCACTTCTCTAATGAGAGGAGTCACTAAAATCTAGACCTATTTCAGCACTCCCTCAGAATGGATGTGTCATGGTTATACAATCGTTTATGATCAAATCACCCTTCAGGTATTCCCAATACCTGTACATCCTGCATACTGGAAGACTCATGATCATCCCGAAGATATAGATCACATTTACACTGTCATCTTCAGGGTTTGATCACTAAGTTTCTCAATCTTGGTTCTTGAGATATGGTACAGATCATATGCTTTCACAAAGCATATATCTTACCTTCAAATTCATATCATGCTTCTAAAGCATGATGACCATGCATGGAATTTGGTCAATCCCAAAACCTCATGAGTGAGCTCATGTCTCTCGGTTCACAAGTGAACATGTATGATCCCTTTGAGAGATCATATTACTCATATGCCCTTACATGCACACCAACTCGCCGGTATATAGACCTTGGTTAGGTCATCAACCTATTGGTCTGCCAAATGTACATACTCAGACATATAGCAATACATCTGTCTCTGGTCAGAGGATGTTTGCCTGTGATGTGACAGTATTCATCATAGGTCTTTGGTTATCTCGATCTCGTTAAGTCAATTCATTGACTCAACTAATCTGATACCTCCGAATCAATATTCCCATGCAGAGGACCTATCAAGAGGTCGATCAGATATCAGTCTAATGAGATAGGATTGCCATCTCCCACTCAGACTGGAGATCACTACTTGTCAATCATTGATGATGCTTGATGAGTCCTCTATCTAACTCCTTAGATATTCATCCAAGCATCAACCTCTATGATTCAATCAATGAATCAACAGCTGTATGATTATCAAGTTGGCCATGGTACATAACCCTTGTTGTACAGAGGGACCTTATAGTGCATTCATTCATTCAATATCAGAAAGGGAGTGAAACATAATCAATAACGTTTATTGATAAATCATTAATTACAATAACAATTATTGTAGGAATGGTTCGCCTCGGGCTCACATTGCTAACGATCTCCCACTTGCCCTCAGAACCATTCAGGAACAATCCTTAAACCCGTACTCATTACATGCTGGTCGAAAACCTTCTGTGTCAGAGGTTTGGTAAGAGGATCAGCAACGTTGTCGGCAGAGGCCACCTTGGTGATGATGATGTCACCACACTTTTGAATCTCCCCGATGATGTGGTATTTCCTTTCTACGTGCTTGCTCTTCTGATGCCATATGGGTTCCTTCGCCTGGGCAATGACTCCCGTGTTATAACAGAGTAGCGGGATGGGATTATCAGAGGAAACTACGCCACGCTCCTGGACGAACTTGCGCAACCACACCGCCTCCTTTGCAGCATCCGATGCGGCAATGTATTTGGCTTCTGTTGTTGAATCTGCTGTAGTGTCCTGCTTCTTGCTTCTCTAGCTCACAACACCACCATTCAACAAGAACACAAACCCTGAAGTCGACTTTCAATCATCAATATCCGATTGGAAGTCAGAATCTGTATATCCCAAGACTTGGAGATCACCATCTCCGTAGACCAAGATGTAATCTTACGCCCGTCTTAGATATTTGAATATGTTCTTTACTGCATTCCAGTGTTGTTCTCCATAGCAGGATTGGTAACGACTTACCACTCCCACTGCATGGCAGATATCTGGCCTAGTGTACATCATAGCATACATTAAGCTTCCTACAGCTGATGCATAAGGGAATCCAGCCATGGCTTTCTTTTCCTCAACAGTTTGAGGAGCCATTCCTTTAGAAAGGTATTTACCATGTCTTAAGGGTAGGAATCCTTTCTTGGAACTATCCATACAGAATCGTTCAAGAATTTTCTTAATATATCCATGTTGTGACAATCCCAATATCCTCTTATCCCGGTTTCTGAACAACTTTAGACCCAAGATATAAGAGGCTTCTCCAAGATCTTTCATCTCAAAGGTATGGGACAACCAAATCTTCACACCGGTCATCATCTCTGTATCATTCCCAATGATAAGGATGTCATCTACATAAAGCACGATGAACACAATGGCGCTCCCACTAAGCTTCTTGTATACACAGGGATCATCAGGATTCTGCACAAAATCATAACTCTTTATGGTTTCATCAAATCTGATGTTCCAGCTACGAGAAGCTTGCTTGAGCCCATAGATGGATTTCTTTAGCTTGCATACTTTACCATCCTCAGTCATGAAGCCCTGGGGCTGCTCCATGTAGATATCCTCCTCGAGGTATCCATTGAGGAAAGTCGTCTTGACATCCATCTGTCAGATGTCGTAGTCAAGATATGCAGCTATAGCTAGCAATGCCCTGATGGATTTAAGCATAGACACAGGAGAGAATATCTCATCATAGTCGATGCCTTTTCTCTGTGTGTAGCCCTTGGATACGAGCCGTGCTTTGAAAGTCTCTACTTTCCCATCAGGTCCCCTCTTTCTCTTGAAGATCCATTTGCACCCAATGGGTTTTACCCCTTTAGGTGGATCCTCGAGGGTCCATACACCATTCTTAGGCATGGAGTCAATTTCTAACTTCATTGCTAGCATTCATCTATCCATGTCATGATCCGCGAGTGCTTCATCAAATGAAGTAGGATCATTGTCAATTTCACTTGACACATGGAATCCATACCTTTCAGGTGGTGCAACCACCCTCGAACTCCTTCGAAGAGGTATGGGTGTTTCATCTTTGTTTACTTCTTCAGTTTCTGGTCAAGGAAGCTCACAATCCTCAGGGGATTCAATGAGTTCCTCTACTTCATTTTTATCTTAACCTTTAAGGAAATCATCATCCAAAAATTTCACATCACTGGAGACAAAAACTTTTGGGTCTCAAGGTCATAGAGCTGGTATCCAATACCATCTCTAACATACCCAATGAAGTAACACTTACGAGTGTGAGATTCCAGCTTACTTGCATCCACGTTCTTTGCATGGACCAAGCAACCCCAAACCCTCAAGTGCTTAACACTAGGTTTGGTTCCATACCAGAGCTCATGAGGAGTCTTAGGTACAGATTTGCTAGGAATCTTATTTAGGATATATATTGCAGTCTCTACTGCATATCCCCAGAAACTAAGTGGCAAATGTGCTTTACTCATCATTGAACGGACCATATCCATAATGGTCCTGTTGCGTCTTTCAGCAACACCATTAAGTTGGGGAGTTCCAGGAGTAGTGAGATTGGAGACAATTCCATTCTCTTTGAGGTATTCCTTGAATTCATCAGAGAGGTACTCGCCACCTCGATCAGATCGAATTCGTTTAATCTTCCTATCGGTTTGGTTCTCAACCAAAGCCTCGAATTCTTTGAACTTTTCAAAGGTTTCAGATTTATGATGTAATAGGAAGACAAACCCGTATCGTGAATGGTCATCAATAAACGTCAAATAATATCGATATCCATTTTGAGTCACGGTATTGAAGGGACCACATACATCGGTATGTATTAAGTCAATAATACCTTCACATCTAGTAATCTTGTTACGGAAAGGCATCCTAGTCATTTTACCACGAATACAATGTTCACAGGTAGGTAAAGATTGAACCTGTAGAAAGTCTAAAGGTCCATCCTTTATCAATCTATTGATCCTATCAACAGATAAATGACCAAACCTTTGATGCCAAATCATGTTTGAATGATTTTCATTATTCCTGGATCTTTTAGGGTTTTTATTAGTGGTTGTAACATTCATGACATGCTCATTAATGCACAATTCATAGAGTCCTCCAGAAGTCAAAATACCATCTGCAATATATTTATCATAATGATTTATGACTAATTTATTACAAAACAGGAATGAATATCCACTTCTAACTAGCTTAGATACAGATATTAAGTTCATCCTGACTTCAGGTACATAAAGACACTCTTTAAGTACTAGGACTCTATCACTAGATAATGATAGCCGACAAGTCCCGACGGCGACCGTTGCAACACTTGCATCAGATCTCATCTGGATGACTATCTCCCCTTCTTCAAGTTTTCTAGTTTCCTGAAACAAATGCAACAAATTGCAGACATGAACGGAAGCACTAGAATCAACAACCCAACTTCCTTCTCATCCTACGAGAAAGCTGGTTTCAATGATAAAAGTAGATTTTATACATGCTGGGGCTTTACCTTTGTCGACCGACTTCAGGTAATCCGGGCAATTACGCCTCTAGTGCCCTGGCTTTTTGCAGTGGTGACAGACGTCGGTTTTCTTCGACGCCATAAGAGTGCATGCATTGGAAGAAGAGCCAACACTTTGTCCATTCTTCTTTCTATTCTGGGCCGGGCCCTTCCGAGAACCATGCTTCCGAACTTGCTTCCCTCTGACTTGTGCAACCATTGCACTACCAGTGGGACCATCCTTCTTCATCACGTCTTCTGCAGACTTTAATGCAGCAAGGAGAGCAGCACTTGTCAATTCCAACTTATTCATGTGGAATGACACCACAAAGTTATTGAAAGATTGGGCAACGACAGCAGAATGAAGTCAGCTTGCATGTCTGCATCCATTGTTGCTCCAAGAGTCTCCAGCTCTGACAAGTACCCAAACATTTTGAGTACATGTTCACGGACCGAAGTTCCTTCCTGCATCTTGCAGTGAATGAGGTCTTTCATAACATTGTACTGCTGGGTGCAGTTAATGTCACCAAACATATCCTTTAGATTCTACATGATCTCATGGCAAGTACTCATCTCCACATGTTTTTTCTGAAGAACATTGGAGAGAGATCCCAAGATATAGCATCTAGCCAAGACATGATCTTCACCATATTTGTCATTGAATGCTTTTTCTTCCTTAGATTTAGGGTTTTCAAGCTTGTCTTCTGAGAGCACATAACTGATGCGCTCTGTCGAGAGTACAAGCTCCAAATTACAGATCCAATCCGAGTAATTTGGTTCGGTCAATTGGTTGACCTCCAGAAGCCTGCTCAGTGGGTTCATGGATTTCATTTTCTGAAATTGAGAATGCACTATATTAGAACATATAATCATATATTCAATTTAGTTTTATTTGACTAAGGTATTTTAAATCAAATTAGTCTTGCTATGTCAACTATGAAAGTTTATTCCCTTATTCACTTTCAAAGTAGGAGATCTACTTACCGATATATCTCAAGCAAGAACTGGGATCTCCTCTTTATCTTTGTCATATCCCAATAATATGAGAACTTATGACTCCAACAAAGAGAAGCGGGAACATATTCCGCATTGCAAGTCCAACTTGCATTTTCCCAATTCGGTCTTTAATATCCGGGCCCACCACCCCTAAGGTGATGTTGACCCGTCATTAATTGAACCAACCATCAACAGGAATACAACTCGTAATGCGCAATCCAATATCGCCCCAATAATATGAGGACTCAATATTGGGGTCACTACGCATATGTCCTTACTCTTTCGAGAAGCGACGAGTCCGATCCAAATGGATCATATGCAGGAGCTGTCACTTCGGACAGGCGTCTCCTACACATAATATCTGGCGACGAAACCCTTCGCCTTGACGGGAGACCATGGATGTCACTTATGTGATCCTCCATCTCTTATTCAAATTCTAATTAATTAACATGAATTATATTCATATAATTAATTCTTCCAAGGGAATTATTAACTCTAATCATATTAGAGTATTCTAATTGGATATAATTAATTTAATCATATTAAATTAATTATCAATCCAATTGAATCAATCAAACTTGATTTTCTTACTTGAATATATATGGTATTATTCTCAAAGTACGTATTAATTCGTATTTTAATTATTATAAAAATACAACTTAATCCCTCGGACATTATCCCGGCCCTACCTGTTGTCATGGCCAGTACCGACGAGAGTGGGACGGACCGCATACGTTGCAACCCGCTACCCCAGCGATCCCCGACTAGACACCATATCCGCCTCGAGAAAGGATAATGCCAAATTTATTAATTTGTACTTGAGATGATCATAGGTTCTTCAACCGAAATTGTACCACATAGTAATAATCAAAACATTTTTGATTATGAAGAAATTTGTTACACAAATTCCCAAATCCTATCCAAGCATCATGTTTGAAGATTGTGGTTTCCAATTAAGATTTAGATCACATCTTAATCAATTAATTGGTTGAGGCCAAGTCAATTAGGTAAATAATCATCTACAATATTTCACAAAAATTTTTCAAGATTATTTCACGAAATTAACAATTAATTTTACTAATTGACAATCACTTGATTCTAGATTAGGACTGTAATTTCAGCAGTGACCCCTACTTACTAAAATTAACATATTTCAATCAATTTAAATCCAAATTAGACAAAATCAATTTTCATAAAATTGCTAACTTGATTTAGGACAGAATCCAAGTGATATTTCATGCATTTCGAGGTAGATGATAACAGTAATTAACTCTTTAATCATGTTAAAATCTACTGTTCCCGCAACAGTGCATACATGTTCATTAACACAACCATATCTAGAGCATACGAAATCCGATTTACGTAAACTCAGATCCTATGGTTTCCTTATTTAATGGGGAACAAAAATTAAGTAAATAATTCGTGCTTAAACAATTTCAACATGGCCGAAATTATTTACTAAACAGATCTGCGAAATCAAATGCGATAAAAACTTTCGCGACCTTAACGAACCCAAGTCGTCCTCAGTTTTTCGAATCATATTCAAAACCGTCGACCTAAGGATCTGATACCACTTGAAGGATATGAAGAAATCCTCAAGCGCATCACGGAAGCGTGATCATCGTATTGGATACGACGGAGAACGACTAGTCGCACTAGTTGTTCGATGCAGCGGAATTAAAAAAAAATTATTCGATGAAACCACATGATCCGAGAACCATTCTCAGATCGTTTCATCTATAACCACAACAAGTATAATGCAATACCTCTTGAAGCATGGTTGATCAAGTCTCTAAGAGAAGAGACCTCCTGTCTCAAGTCCGATCGTCGGAGTAACGGCTTGCGAGCGCGGGGATGAGTTGCGGTGTCCTCGCAATCCAAGAAGATGATCCAAGCACGGTTGCTCCTGATCTCGTCGCACAAGATCGAACGTCTCCTTCGTGAGTGAAGCACTCCAATAGACGGAGAACCTCAGAGCGTCGAAGCGGCAACACGATAGCGCGGGCGTTGACGATTCTCTCCACCAAGGTATGGTGGACGACCACAAAGAAGAGAGGGAGAGAAGGCTGTCGAGTATGGAGATAGAGAGAGAGAGATGTGTGCTACAATATCATGTAAAGAGAGAGCATGGTATGCCTCTCTATTTATAGGTTTTTCGGATCCATGGATCTCAATCCATGGGACATATAAAATCAATGGATGAGAATGATTTATGTCAATCCAATGGTTAAGATTGTTGTTGGTAAAAGCCAACAACTTGTGATTTAATTTTGATTAAATATATCAAATATATATTAATACCAAATTAAATCAATCAAATAAGGAGTGAAAACACAAAGGAGATTTTCCTCCCCATAAAGAAGAGGGGACGGCTACCAATTCCACAAGGGAATTGGGTGCCGCCCCTTCTTTTCCTAATGGGGAGAGAAATCTCATGGATTCCCATGAGATTGCACATCTCCTTGATTATCTCTCAACTTATTTACAACAATTATTTGTTGGTATTTTATTCACCAAAAATAATTCTCAATTATTTTGGGAATATTGCAGTCTTGACATTGGAAAATTGTGAATCATATTCACAACCCAAAACTAAATGTCATTTACATTTTCAATTAATTAGACAATGTGTATCCAATACACATTAATAATTAATCTTAAAATATAAATTATAATTAGCTCTCTCTCTAATACATTATAAATCACATTTATAACATATTATGAATAATTGGATATTACTATCCATATTATTCTTATCCATAATAATTAAACCATATTTAATTATATTGGATAATTCCTCATACATCATGATAATTAAATCACATTTAATTATCAACTTCTCTTTGCTTAGATCTTATAGAATTATTCTTAAACCATTTAAGAATAATGTTATTTCTCCTCAGATACTTGGAGATAAGGACAGGGCGATTGTATTGTTCCACATATAGTGACTTGGATATTGAGATCACATCTCAAATCCAGATCCCATGGACCTCTCATAGATGCTTGATTAAATCAAGACCGTAAACCTAATCTTCTCATTGCACCTGAATCTTATTCAGATCAATGTCCAGTATATGGACTAAGACTAGGTCACTTCTCTAATGGGAGGAGTCACTAAAATCCAGACCTGTTTCATCACTCCCTCGGAATGGAAGCGTCATGGTTATACAATCATTTATGATCAAATCATCCTTCAGAAATTCCCAATACCTGTACATCTTGCATATTGAAAGACTCATGATCATCCCGAAGATATAGATCACTTTTACACTATCATCTTCAGGGTTTGATCACTAAGTTTCTCAATCTTGGTTCTTGGGATATGGTACAGATCATATGCTTTCACAAAGCATATATCTTACCTTCAAATTCATATCATGCTTCTAATGCATGATGACCATGCATGGAATTTGGTCAATCCCAAAACCTCATGAGTGAGCTCATGTCTCCCGGTTCACAAGTGAACCTGTATGATCCCTTTGAGAGATCATATTACTCATATGCCCTTACATGCACACCAGCTCGCAGGTATATAGACCTTGGTTAGCTCATCAACCTATTGGTCTGCCAAATGTACATACTCAGACATACAACAATACATCTGTCTCTGGTCAGAGGATGTTTGCCTGTAATGTGACAATATTCATAATAGGTCTTTGGTTATCTCGATCTCGTTCCCATGCAGAGGACCTGCATCAAGAGGTCGATCAGATATCAGTCTAATGAGATAGGATTGCCATCTCCCACTCAGACTGGAGATCACTACTTGTTAATCATTGATGATGCTTGATGAGTCCTCTATCTAACTCCTTAGATATTCATCCAAGCATCAGCCTCTATGATTCAATCAATGAATCAACAGCTGTATGATTATCAAGTTGGCCATGGTACATAACCCTTATTGTACAAAGGGACCTTATAGCGCATTCATTCATTCAATATCAGAAAGGGAGTGAAACATAATCAATAACTTTTATTGATAAATCATTAATTACAATAACAATTATTGTAGAAATGGTTCGCCTCGGGCTCACATTGCTAACAGTAGTGAATTATGGGACTGGAGAAATCACTTTTGACGCTGGAAACAAAACAATCAGAGTAGAGACTCTGCCCGAGGGAGCACCAGCAAAACGAACATCTGCATCATGTGCAAGGTTGATTGAGTATTCTGATGACTGAGACTTTCTAGCAGAAATTCAAGATACCAACTTATTCTTGGATGACAATGAGATCCATGAACTCTTCTGCCCCGAGGAGGGAATGGAGACTGCAGTCGAATTTCCCCTTATCGATCAGGAAGAAGTGTTTGCCGATGCGCTGCAAGAGACTGCCGTGGGGGTGATGTGCCTACAAAACCAAGAGCAAATTGTTGAAGAATATTGTGATGAAGAGGAAATTATCGAGGCATTCTGTCAAAATCTGAGTGGAGGCAGAACAGAGTTTGGTGGACACCGAACAGATGGAAGAATCGCCACCTGCATTAATAGCTGAAGTCACTGCTGAAGCAGCTCCGATCCCACCAGAATTGAAACCCTTGCCCTCCAACATGAAATATGCCTTTCTTGCGGGAGAACCAAACATGTACCCGGTCATTATCAATGCGCACCTGATCGAAGACCAAGAATCTCGTCTGATGGAGGTTCTTGAATGCAACCGCAAGGCGATAGGCTAGCGAACTTCGGATCTCCATGGGATCAATCCATCACTATGTTCGCATCGCATTTTTCTAGAAGAAGATTGCAAACCCTCTCGAGAACTTCAAAGAAGATTAAATCCTAATCTGCGGGAGATTGTTATGAAAGGGATTCAGAAATGGTGTGATGCGGGTTTCATCTATCCCATCTCCGACAACAAATGGGTGAGCCCTCTGCATGTTGTGCCTAAGAAATCAGGGATCACCATACAGAAGAACGATAAAGGAGAGGAGATCGCAACCAGAGTACCCACTTCTTGGTGAGTATGCGTGGACTACAGAAGACTTAACCTCGCCACCAAGAAGGACCGCTTTCCTTTACCCTTCATCGACCAGATCTTGGAGAGATTGGCCGTGAAGGAATATTTCTGCTTCTTGGATGGATACTCTGGGTATAACTAAGTCGCTATAGCTCCTGAAGACCAAGAGAAGACTACGTTCACATGTCCCTTTGGTACATACACCTTCAGACGGATGTCGTTCGAGCTTTGCAATGCCCCAGTCACATTTCAGAGGTGTATGCTTGCAGTTGTTGCCGATATGGTGGGCAGCTTTCTTGAGGTCTTTATGGACGATTTCCTGGTCTACGGGGATTCATTCGATCAATGCCTAGATTATTTAGACCGAGTTTTGCGGAGGTGTTGGGAAGTAAATCTTGTACTCTCGTGGGAGAAGAGCAACTTCATGGTGACCGAAGGAATCATGCTGGGTCACGTGGTTTCAAAACGTGGCATGGAAGTTGATCCAACCAAGGTGGAGGTGATTTCCAAACTTGAGCCACCTAAAACAATCAAGCAAGTCAGGTCATTCTTAGGCCATGTTGGTTTTTACCGACGGTTCATCAAAGATGTCAGCAAACTGGCCAGACCGTTGACTGAGTTGCTCGGCAAGGAGAATGAATTCATTGTGGACGACCGTGTACTCCTTGCCTTTAATCAGCTGAAAGAACTCATCACACAGGCCCATGTCTTACAACCACCGATTTGGACTCAACCTTTTAAGATAATGACCGATGTGTCAGATTATGTCATTGGTGCTGTTCTCGGCCAGAGGAAAGATAATGTACCATTTGTGATTCACTACGCTAGCTGAATGCTCGATGAAGCTCAGCGTAACTACACTGTCACTGAAAAGGAGCTGCTAGCGGTAGTCTTTGCCTTGAAGAAGTTCAGATCCTACCTTCTCAGATCCAATGTGATCATTTACACTGACCATTCGGCCATCTGGTATCTACAGCAGAAGAAGGATGCCAAACCACACCTTATTCGGTGGATCCTTCTCCTCCAGGAATTTGACTTGGAAATTAGAGATAAACCTGGGGTAAAGAATGTGGTGGCCGATCATCTATTAAGGCTTCCTGAACCGGAATCTCCTGAGCTGAGCCTGCAGCCTATCACAGAGAACTATCCAGATGAAGCAATTCTCTCAGTCACCTCGCTTCCATGGTATGCAGACATCGTGAATTATCTAGTGACCAAGAAGATCCCACAGGATTGGCTGAAGCTGAAAATAGACAGATTCTTGTCTAAAATCCATTTCTACCAGTGGGAGGATCCGTACTTATTCGTGATGGAGCAGATTGTATCTGGAAAAGGTGCATTCCTCAAGAGGAAGTTCTAAGTGTCCTCGCCTTATGTCATTGATGAATACCCATTCATCACTCTTTATTCTTTTATTTTAGCTACAAAACCTTTGCCAAACACATGTAGATATATGTAAATATTAATAATTAGCAAAGAGCATGCATTGTGTAAAAATGAATAATTAGCATATTTTTGTGCAAAAATAAAAGAATAAAGAAACAAAAGAAAAAGAGGGAAATATTTAGAATAAATATTGAGCGACCTAATCCCAAGGGAGGGCTCAGCATGGGCCTGACCGCATAAAAACCCAAGTAGAGAGAGATAAGGAAGCTCATGTGTGTACATATATACCTATAAATAAATAAAAATATTTTCCTCTAAATAAAAATAAAAATGGGTTGTGTTTATATTTATATATTTGTAAATACAAAATAAAAATAAAAAAATCAAAAAGAAAATAAAATCCTTCATCCATGTCTATATCCACCTTGTACATAGAAACCCTTTTTCTATTTATTTATCCCTATAAATAAATAAATTAAAATCCCATAAAAATTGTACATATCATAATGTAAATAAATAAAATAAAATTCATAAAAACAAAAACAAAATAAAAAGAAATAAAAATAAAATCAAAATAAATATTGTATATAGACCATGTACATATGTGTATATATCTATTTATTTACTCTTTGTAAATAACTAATAAAAATAAAATAAAATATACTTTTATTCCAAATTTTATTCTATAAATAAATAAAATATAAAATTGGAATAAAAATGTACAAAAATAAATAAATAAAAATCAAAAATTAAAAATATATATTGTATATACCTATGTATATAATATTATATTCTAAATACTTAATTTTTATTTCAAAAAAAATAAATATCACAAAAAAAATAGTTTATAAATATATAAACATTTTTTATATTTTAACTTTTTCTTGATTCGGCCATTTGCTATTTTAAATTTAATTTCCAAATCTTTTATGACGTGGCCGCTCCTGGTTAGTCCACGGGGGATGTTGACCCCCCCCGTCAACTCCCCCCTAGACCACAACCCGCGGATCATGTGTGCCCGACCCGATTTCTCGGTATTTTCCACACTCGATCCGACACCCAAATCCACAAACCCCGGGCTCCATTCCTTCCTTGCAGATCCATGCTCCACGCCAGGGGTGGGTTATCGGGGTCCGAGCTCTGATAAGCTCGCCCTATCGTCTTCAAGCCGGACCCCTAGACATATTTAGCATCCGCTCCGCCGCACAGTTCCTTCATCTCTGGTCCTCCCCCTCGAAGCCAAGGAACTCCTCCACCTCGCCTGAGTGACAGCGGTATGATATGGAGTGGAAGTGAGGCTCGGGCAGCCGGGAAACCTTGGATCCAGTGGTTTTCACCGCCGTGCGCCGCCGTGAGCGCGCTCAGCCTCGGGACTCGACGCTCCCTTGCAGGCAATGACCCCCGGA
The DNA here is from genome assembly GCA_037367405.1 of Ottelia alismoides. NCBI lineage: Eukaryota > Viridiplantae > Streptophyta > Magnoliopsida > Alismatales > Hydrocharitaceae > Ottelia > Ottelia alismoides. Next base: position 808,848 of record JAZKJV010005362.1, read on the forward strand.
GCTCACCGAGCTCCAGCACAGTCGGATTCCTCCACTCGCCAGTTTCGATCCTGAGCGTTCATCCGCGAGCAAGAAGTCACTGTCAGATCCACAGGAGAATCGATCTGGACCATCAGTTAAGCGAGGGTTAGCCACGGCGCATAGCAGCCGTTGATCTTCCACGTGGCGAGCTCTCCACCGTCCGATCACACCGAGGTCCTTTGTTGAGGAGCAGGCCCCTTGCAGCCGTTAGATACACTATGTGGCCTCTCCTCAACCGTTCGATCCGACCCATGTTCCTTCGTTGAGGCGCCAGCGATTCACATTCGTCAGATCAGATACGTGGCGCCGCCTCAGCCGTCGATAATAATAATAGGGGTAAATTATTCTTAGGCCCCTCTCTTTATTGCTTTTAGTAGTTAGTCCTGTAAATATTTTACCGAGTTCTTTTTATTTTGGTTATTTTACACATTGGACCTTCTAGTTTTCTGCATTTACTATTTAGTCCCTGTCTGTAGTGTCCATGTGCTTCGTCACGTGAGGACTTGGTGAAATTGCAATATCTTCCTTGCATTTCTAGCGTGCTATTGTTTTCATTTTTATAAATTGGAATGACAAAAATAGCCCTCCGTGTCTGAACCACGTGCGCGGTGCGTGAGTCTCTGGGATTTTTGCATTTAAGAGCCTAAGCTTTCCTGCCGTGTTACTTTTTGGCCCTTGCAACATGTTTTTATTGCAGTTAGGTCCTCGTGCACTGTTTGCTTATTTTAGATTCTAATAAAATAGCAAAATTAACCCAAATTGAGTTAAAATTGGACACGTGGCTCCTGCCACTGTGTAAAATTTTCCCTAATTTTTGGGTACATTTCTGGGCATTTTTACTATTTTTAAAAATTCAAAAACAACTCTTTTTCTGCCTGTTCATCTTTAAAAATCAGAAAAAAATATTAAAACCTTTTCAAAAATTCTAAAAAAAATCATATTTTGTGCGCTTTGGTGTGCTTGATTTTCTGACAAAGTTTGGTCATTTTTGGATATACAAGAACCCTAAAAATTGAAAAACCCCTTAAAATTCATAAAACTTATGAAAAATCATAGAAAATTCCTAAAATCATAAACTCTTTTCTTGAGTTTTCTTCATTGCTTCTATTTTTCATAAAAAATACCTCCAGGGCTTGAAAAGACCATTTGATATTTTTAAGTGGTCTTTGTAGCCTGGCTGGACAGTGGCATTGTTTTCCTTCCTTCTTTCATTTTTAGAAAATTCTATAAAAATCAGAAAATTATCAAAAATTCACCAAAAACAGTAAAAAAACATATAAAATCCAAAAATATTTTTATTGGAATTTTTGGAGCTTTTTAGAGTAGTTAAATAATTTGTTGTTTGTACTTGTTTATATTGTTTTCTTATTTTCTTAATCATTTAAAAATCCAAAAAAATCTAAAAATATTAAAAATCCACCAAAAATACCTTGTTCTTATTTTTCTTTAATTTTTACTACTTCCTAGGCTGCAAGGCCATCACGTGCTCCCTGAGTCCGACCCTGGTCGCTATACCATGCTAATCTAATAGCCAGGGCCACTAGTTATTTTTCTCTGATTTTCTTTTTGTTTGGTGGTCTGTCCTTCATTTTTCTTGTTGACTGAATTATTTCTCTCGATCCGGGCCGCAATGACCCTTGAGTGATTTTATATTTTATCCCGGATTGATTGAGTGAATCATTCGGTCATCAGAATGGCGTCGTTGTCGTGGGACCAGTACATCCTTCACTCGGATTTCCCTTCATGTACAGTTTGTTATACTTAGGATTACTTGATCCTAAGTTGAAATGGTACTAAGGGCTAAATCATATTCTGTACAGATTGATTCTATTTACTTGAGCAATTCAAGAAAGTCTGAATCAGTGCTTAACAATGCATGTATCTAACTCTGACTCTATGAGCTCACTCTTCTCCTAGGTCTTTCCGTTCTGAGTCTTTCTTTCCTATGGAGTGATAGTGCTTCTGTCGTCGGCTAAGTCGAATAATGAAAAGAATGTTCTTTTTCTTCTTCTGCTATTCTCTGACTTGTGAGGTGGTCAAAGATAGGTAGTTTTTCTCCAAGATGAAAGCAGAATTCCGGAAGACTGGGGGACTAAGGAAAAAAGCTGGAGAAGGGGAAAACACCGAGTTCTCTTCATTCTATTCTTTGATTCATCTCTGTATATAGCCATTCCTTTTCACTTCCCTATACTAAGCACGAGTTATGTCTTCTTCATCGCTCTTGACTGTGAGGACATCGTTCGAGCTAAGTATAGGGGGTGTGTATATATTTCATATATACTTTAGCCATAACTCGTACTTTGTGTGAGTGTGTAAATAAATAAAAATGGCTAAAAACCCAAAATCCATAAAAATTAAAATTTTTCCCTATAAATAAACATTCTTTTATTGCACATACATAGCTAGTGTACAAATTATTTTTGTAAAAATGTTTTCAAAAACTTTTTGTGTAAAGTTTGTGTAAATATGTGCATATCAAAACTATGTATATAGTACAATTTTTTTCCAAAATGTTTTGAAAATCAAAAGTTTGCAAAAACCTTGTGTAAATTTGTGTAAATATTTTGCAAAACTTGCATTCATGCATACATCCATGATTTCAAAATATTTTTCAAAAATTTTGCATTTGTGTAAATATTGTGTAAATAGAATCTTTGTATATACTTGTATAGTTTTTCCTGGATTATAGTTGACATTTAAACTAGCCTGGAATTAAATTGGACAACAGAGCTTGATTAAGATCTTAATCCACCTAATTATAAGAGGAACCTTATAGGGCTTAGGGTTAAGGCTTTTCAGGTCCATGGGGACTTAATTCTTTGAGTCCACTAGGCTATGAGCATATGTCATCTTGATGAGCCTAAGTAGAGCACTTAACAACACACGCATGACTCTCAGAGACAATGGCTTTACTTGGACCCGCACTTTACACCGAGCTCTCTACGGATGAGGTGGTGAGGAGGCAGTCTTCCTTGACTTGGGGTAGCATATGAGGGTAGTACTTTTAGGAGGAACCTCTCTTCTTCTAGTGAAGGAAGTGTGTCTCAACTTGGTCTGGTGGTGATGAAGTCTAAAGACAGAAGTTGTGGGTTGCAATAAAGCTTCAAAAGAGGGATAGTCTACTGGCTCAAGAGGAAAAACTCCTTGTATATATGCTGCACCATGTAGATATGTTGTACAGTTGCACATGAAAAAAAAGTGCAAAAATAAAAGAACTCCAAAAAAGTGGTGGGTCGGATTGAAAATTTAATAATCCCACTGGAGTGTATATAGTCAAATAAAGCAAAAGCTTATGGTATACATGTTACATCTCATGAAGCTTGTAGCGGGAGACTCAGCTACACTGGTTAGAGCTCCCAAGGACACATGGCTACACTGGCCATGGTCCATTCTCTTCTTCCCCCTCTTCTTGAGCTGGTTGGACTTGAACTTAGAAGGGAATACCCCGCTTCTCGAGGAAAGAGTTGCTAGACCGAGGCATTAGAGTTACCAGGTTGGGGGAGGTTGTTTCTTTGTTACTTCTGAGGTGGGGAGCTACATATCACTTACACTGCAAGGAAAGATTCATCGTCATTAGAGTTTGTGTATGTACACTTGTTCTGATCTGGTTTATTGAGGAGTCTTTCCCATAGATTGGTGGAACTTGGAGGCTGTTAGGTTTTAAGCTTAAGTCCAAATAAGGTTCCGACACATTAATAATCCAAAGATCTGATCGAGCTCCATATTTCAATTTAATGAAGGCAAGTTTAATATTCAGCATTAATCCATGCATTTTCCCCTCTTTTTCTTTTTCTTTTTCTTTTTTACTTCTTTTTCAAATAAGTGTTTGCTAAGGGACTAGCAAAGTTAAGTATAGGGGGTGATGAATACCCATTCATCACTCTTTATTCTTTTATTTTAGCTACAAAACCTTTACCAAACACATGTAGATATATGTAAATATTAATAATTAGCAAAGAGCATGCATTGTGTAAAAATGAATAATTAGCATGTTTTTGTGCAAAAATAAAAGAATAAAGAAACAAAAGAAAAAGAGGGAAATATTTAGAATAAATATTGAGCGACCTAATCCCAAGGGAGGGCTCAGCATGGGCCTGACCGCGTAAAAACCCAAGTAGAGAGAGATAAGGAAGCTCATGTGTGTACATATATACCTATAAATAAATAAAAATATTTTCCTCTAAATAAAATAAAAATGGGTTGTGTTTATATGTATATATTTTTAAATACAAAATCAAAATAAAAATAAAAAAATCAAAAAGAAAATAAAATCCTTCATCCTTGTCTATATCCACCTTGTACATAGAAACCCTTTTTCTATTTATTTATCCCTATAAATAAATAAATTAAAATCCCATAAAAATTGTACATATTCTATATTTCATAATGTAAATAAATAAAATAAAATTCATAAAAACAAAAACAAAATAGAAAGAAACCAAAATAAAATCGAAATAAATATTGTATATAGACCATGTACATATGTGTATATATCTATTTATTTACTCCTTGTAAATAACTAATAAAAATAAAATAAAAATATACTTTTATTCCAAATTTTATTCTATAAATAAATAAAATATAAAATTGTAATAAAAATGTACAAAAATAAATAAATAAAAATCAAAAATGAAAAATATATATTGTATATACCTATGTATATAATATTATATTCTAAATACTTAATTTTTATTTCAAAAAAATAAATATCACAAAAAATAGTTTATAAATAAATAAACATTTTTTATATTTTAACTTTTTCCTAATTCGGCCATTTGCTATTTAAATTTAATTTCCAAATTTTTTATGACGTGACCGCTCCTGATTGGTCCACGGGGGATGTTGACCCCCCGGTCAACTCCCCTTGGACCACAACCCACGGATCATGTGCGCCCGACCCGATTTCTCGATATTTTCTACACTCGATCTGATACCCAAATCCACAAACCCCGGGCTCCATTCCTTCCCTGCAGATCCATGATCCACGCCCGAGGTGGGTTATCGGGGTCCGAGCCCCGATAAGCTCGCCCGATCGTCTTCAAGCCGGACCCCTAGATATATTTAACATCCGCTCCGCCGCGCAGTTCCTTCATCTCTGGTCCTCCCCCTCGACGCCAAGGAACTCCTCCACCTCGCATGAGTGACAACGGTACGATATGGAGTTGGAAGTGAGGCTCGGGCAACCGGGAAACCTTGGATCCAGTGGTTTTCGCCGCCGTGCGTCGCCGCGAGCGCGCTCAGCCTCAGGACTCGACGCTCCCTTGTAGGAAATGACCCCCGGAGCTCCCCGAGCTCCAGCACAGTCGGATTCCTCCACCAGGTAGGTAGATTAGCTAGTAGTTTAGCATAGATTCTAGTTTTTAGCTTACTGTCCCCGTAGCTCCGTCGCCTTCAACTGTCGTCTCCGTCCAACCATCAGCCATTCTAGCCGCACACCTACCTTCATCAGACTTCTCCGCACCTTCTTCATTCAGCCACCCAACCCTGACTCGCCCCGGAGCAGGGACTTCGGTCCTCCTCCTCCGCCGCTCGCTGGAGGACCTTTACACCGCCGCATCTTTCATCCTCCACGTGCGCTAACGGGTCGAGGCATTTTGCCCTCGACCCCTCTTTCTTCCTGTGCAGGCAGCAGGTCAAAACGACCTCATCTGGAGGTCGGACGATAGAGCACAGGTGCCCAGACCTCCATCTTCGTCGGAGCTCTCCAGAGCTCCCCGTCATCTTCGGAGCAGTTCAGAAGTTGCGGACCACCGAGGCGATTCTTCTCCGCATCTCAGCAGCTTCCGAGGAGTCCCCACGCGCGAGTATAGGGCCGGCGAAGTTCGTCGGCCATCTGTTCTTGGTGGATCTTCCCCGACTGTCCGATTGACCCCCACTCGCCAGTTTCGATCCTAAGCGTTCATCCGCGAGGAAGCAGTCACCGTCAGATCCACTGGAGAATCGATCTGGACCGTCAGCTCAGCGAGGGTTAGCCACGGTGTATAGCAGCCGTTGATCTTCCATGTGGCGAGCTCTCCACCGTCCGATCACGCCGAGGTCCTTTGTTGAGGAGCAGACCCCTTGCAGCCGTTGGATACACCACGTGGCCTCTCCTCAACCGTTCGATCTGACCCGCGTTCCTTCATTGAGGTGTCAGCGATTTACATCCGTCAGATCAGATACGTGGCACCGCCTCAGCCGTCGATAATAATAATAGGGGTAAATTGTTCCTAGGCCCCTCTCTTTATTGCTTTTAGTAGTTAGTCCTGTAGATATTTTATCGAGTTCTTTTCATTTTGGTTATTTTGCACATTAGACCTTCTAGTTTTTTTCATTTACTATTTAGTCCCTGTCTGTGGTGTCTACGTGCTTCGTCACGTGAGGACTTGGTGAAATTGCAATATCTTCCTTGCACTTCTTGTGTGTTATTGTTTTCATTTTTATAAATTGGAATGAGAAAAATAGCCCTCCGTGTCTGATCCACGTGCACGGCATGTGAGTCTCTGGGACTTTTACATTTAAGGGCCTAAGCTTTCCTGTCGTGTTACTTTTTGGCCCTTGCAACATATTTTTATTGCAGTTAGGTCCTCGTGCACTGTTTGCTTGTTTTAGATTCTAATAAAATAGCAAAATTAACCCAAATTGAGTGAAAATTGGATACGTGGCTTCTGCCACTGTGTAAAATTTTTCCTAATTTTTGGGTACATTTCTGAGCATTTTAGTATTTTAAAAATTCAAAAACATCTCTTTTTCTGCATTTTCATCTTTAAAAATCACAAAAAATATTAAACCTTTTTGAAAATTCTAAAAAAAACATATTTTGTGAGTTTTGGTGTGCTTGATTTTCTGACAAATTTTGGTAATTTTTTGGATATATAAAAATCCTAAAAATTGAAAAACCCCTTAAAACTCATAAAAATTCTGAAAAATCATAGAAAATTCCAAAAATCATAAACTCTTTTCCTGAGTTTTCTTCATTGCTTCTATTTTTCATAAAAAAAATACTTCCAGGCTTGACAAGACCATTTGATATTTTTACGTGGTCTTTGAAGCCTGGCTGGATAGTAGCATTGTTTTCCTTCCTTCTTTCATTTTTAGAAATTACATAAAAATTATAAAATTATCAAAAATTCACCAAAAATAGTAAAAAAACATATAAAATCCAAAAATATTTTTATTGGAATTTTTGGAGCTTTTTAGAGTAGTTAAATAATTTGTTGTTTGTGCTTGTTTATATTGTTTTCTTATTTTCTTTATCATTTAAAAATCTAAAAAAATCTAAAAATATTAAAAATCCACCAAAAATCCTTTGTTCTTATTTTTCTTTAATTTTGACTACTTCGTAGGCCGCAAGGCCATCACGTGCTCCCTAAGTCCGACCCTGGACGCTATACCAGGTTAATCCAATAGTCAGGGCCACTAGTTATTTTTCTCTTGATTTTCTTTTTGTTTGGTGGTCTGTCCTTCATTTTTCTTGTTGACTGGATTATTTCTCTCGATTTGGGTCGCAACGACCCTTGAGTGATTTTATTATTTTATCTTGGATTTGATTGAGTGAATCATTCGGTCATCAGTCATGACCAAGATTTCGGAGGACATCATTCCGGCAAACGAACAGCAGCAAAAGTTCTTCAAAGTGGCCTCTGGTGGCCTTCACTATTCAAAGATGCCGATGACTATGTCAAATGTTGCACTGACTGTCAGAAGATGATCGGAACCATAGGAATGAGAGACACGATGCCTCCGAAATTTATTCAGATATCAGACATCTTCGACGCATGGAGCATCAATTTTATGGCCCATTTCCCAACAGTCAGGGCTATGAATATATTCTGCTTGCTGTCGATCATGTGAGTCGCTGAGTGGAGGCTATCCCCGCCCGAACAGCCGACAATCGGACTGTCTGTCGATTCTTGAGAGATCACATCATAGAACAGTTCGGGATTCCCAAGATTCTCATATCTTACGGGGGTAGCCAATTCATAAACAGAGAGTGAAGAAGCTGACTAAGGAATTCTGCATTGAACATCGTGTTGCTTCACCCTACTACCCACAGTCTAATGACTTAGCTGAATGTTCAAACAGGGAGATCAAGACAATCCTACAGAAGCTTGTGCATCCAGATCAAAAAAACTGGTCTCAGCTACTTGATTCCGTTCTTTGGGCTTACAGAACGACGTACAAGTCAACCTTGGGAACGTCTCCCTATCGCCTTGTGTACGACAAGCCCATGTCATCTGCCCGTTGAATTAATTCATAAATCTTTATGGGCCATCAACATCTGTAATTTGGATTCCGTGCAAGCAGGGAAGAACAGAAAATTGATCTGAACAGGTTATTAGAATTCAGAGATTATGCATACGGCAATAGCCTGATGTACAAGGATAATGTCAAAACGTGGCATGATAAGCATATCCACTGCAAGTCCTTCGAGCTGGGTCAGAAGGTGTGGTTGTTTGATACGAAATTAAAGATCTTTCTAGGCAAATTGAAGAGCAAATGGATTGGGTCGTTTATGGTTAAGCATGTGTGTGACAACGGATGTGTATTGATATCTAATTTGTTAGCTGACGCACAACCATTTGTAGTCAATGAACAGCTTCTAAAGCCTTACCTTGAACATGATACATTCATATCTGTCGTTGACTCTATTCAAGTAATCTACATGGATGGAGCCGAATATTTCCAAAACGTCAGAGGAAGGCAAAGCAGAGAAAAATATTTTTGAATGACTTTTCTTCTTTCTTCTTTTCTTTTTTTTCCTTCTATTCTATGTTATTCTACTGCCATGATGTCATCCCTTTCATCACTGCTACACTTAGGATGTACTTTATCCTAAGTGTAGGGGGGATGAGCATCCCGAGTTGTTCATATCCACTTTCATCTCTTTTCTTCTTTTCTTTCTTTTCCTTGTCTATCTTCCTTATCTACCAAAAAGTGTGTCACCCCTTTGTGTCAGACTTCTATACTTAGGACGTATTTTGTCCTAAGTATAGGGGGGTGCGCACCCCGAGTGCTTCTATTCTTTGATCCTCTCCATTGTCTCCTCTTCTTGTCTATACTTAAGGATATCTTACCCTAAGTATAGGGGGAGACAGTCCGAGTATGATCTATTCATTCCCACCCTTGACCCTCCCTGCTTTGTGTACAGTCTGCTATACTTAGGATTATTTAATCCTAAGTATAGGGGGGAAGGTCAACTTCTCATTCGTTCATTCATCTCTTATTCATTTATTCTTAGATTTTTCTATACTCAGTACGAGTTATGTCTTCTCTTTTCTCTCTGATCTATGAGGACATGGCTCAAGCTAAGTATAGGGGGTCGTATATACTACGTATATACTTTATCCTTAACTCGTAATTTCTATTTTTACTTATAATTATGGCTAATTATACTTATAAAATCATTAAATTCATTAATAAAAAGATGTGAATAGTCCTCCAAATTGTTTTTGTACTTACTGATTAATAAATCAGGTGAAAATTGTTTTTGCAAAAAGTTTGAAAAATAGTTTGAAAATCTCTATGAAAAATCTTTTGAAAACTATTTGGAAAACATTTTGTTACATGTTTTCAACTTTTGTAAACTATTTTGATTGTGAAATTATCTTCTTTCTGTGAAATAAAATGTTTGAAAAATGATTTGCAAATGGTTTGAAAAATGGTTGCAAAAATATGTGAAAATTCTATATATACTGTTTAGAAAAATCTATTGCAAATGATTTTCAAATGTGCGTACATGTTTGTAAAAACTGTTTGTAAAAATTATTTTGGACTATAGTTCAAAATTGTTTGAAAAACCCTTGCTAAATAAGTTTGAGGAATACTTACATCTCACCTAAACTGCTCTATGTAAATTCTTAAAACCAACTTCTTCTAAATACAAAGATGCATCCCTGTGTAAATATTTGTACCTAGTTTTTAGCTAAAACCTTTTATTTTCAAAAATCCCAAAAACATTTGCAAAATTAGTATCTAAAAACAGTTGAAAAATCTCTTTGAAAATACAAAAAATGCATATGCATCATCTTTTCAAAACCCCATAAAAAGTTCAAAATCATTGAAAATTGCATCACAAAAATATTTTCTGCATAGCATTTGCGTAGCATTCACATTTTTCAGATTGAGTTTGATAGTGGAATGAGTCTAAGTAAAATCCGAAGATTGGAGCTTGGTTGGATCTTAAATCTACCTAATTAACAGGAACCTTATAGGAGCTGGAATTGAGGTACTTCAGGTCTAGTTGACTTAATTCTTTGAGGGTCATGAGACTTGGTTCAATGGATTCTTGACTGCCTAAGTAGAGTATTTTGGAGCACACGCACGACTCTTGTTGATAATGACCTAACTTGGACACCTGCACCTTTCACTTGGCTCAACTCAGTTGGAGTGGTGAGGAGGTTGGATTTGCCGGTATGAGACATACACAGATGGAAAACACTTGTCCTCCTCTAGGGAGGGAAGTGCACCCTAACCCGTCCAGTGATGATGAGTTTCGAGGACAGGAGATCGTGGGTTGCAATAAAGTTTCAAAAGAGGGATAATCTACTGGCTCAAAAGGAAAAATTCTCTATGTAAATGCTATTGTATATAGTATTCAAAAAAATGCAAAAAGAGCAAAAACTCCAAAAAAGTGGACAGCTTGTACAAAAATAAAAAATGCCAGCCGGAGTGTTCATATGTGTAAAGTCAATAAGCAAGCTTGTTCTTCAAAGTCAAAACATGTGAGCATGCAGCTGGATGACTTGACTACACTGGTCTTGCATCCTAGGATAGGTAGCTACACTAGCTACCGTCCATTCTTCTCTACACCTCCTCCTCTTGGGCTGGTTGCCACTTGAACTTAGAAGGGAATACCCTGCGCCTAGAGGAATGAGTTGTTGGATTGGGGAATCATTGCGTTGTCATACCGGAGAAGTCAGTATCTTTGTCATTCTAGTTGGGGAGAGCCACTATCACTTACACTGTACGAGTCAAATTCATAGTCATAAGGGTTTGCGTATGAGTTGAAATATTTCTGACCTGGCTATTGAGGAGACTTGAGCAGAGTTTTGGGATTCTCGAAGGCTGTTGGATTTCAAATCCGGATCTCATTAAGGTTCCGCCCGCACTAAAATTCTGAGGGTCTGACTTAAGCTCCAAACTTTGATTTTGTGAAGACAAGTTTGATAATTAAACTTACTCCAATTTTCTTCTTTTTTTTCTTTATTTTTCTTCTCTACACTTATTGCATAAGTGTTTGCTAGGGACTAGCAAAGGCAAGTATAGGGAGATGACGAAGCTACGTTTCATCATCTTTATTCTATCATTTTGGCCTTAAAAACCCTAGTAAATGCGTGTGAATAGGCTTAATTTAGGCATTTTCGCATTCATGCATTATTGTGTAAATATTGTATAAAATGCGGTTTTTAAAGCCACAATTATAGAATAAAGAAAAGAAAAGAAAAAGAATAAAATATTGCAATATTTTATGACACGAAACCCCGAGACCTATGCATCTCGATGATTGGGTCGACAAGGAATAAAGTAGGGGGAGATAAGGGCCAAATTACAATAAAAATTCCTTTCATTCAATTCATTCTTTATTCATTTTGGGACCTTTTTTTGTTTCCACTTTTTATACCTCAAATAAAGAAACTTTGTACATGACAGTTGTAGATAATTAAATACGGAAAAATAAAAAATTGATTTCACTGAAAAATAATGTACAGATAAAAAGTTATGATGTAAATAAGATTCCAGAATGCCAACTTCCCAGACATGTATCTTGCAAATAAAAACTCGAAACGCATCAAACTCACCTTTAATTGTATATAATTTCTCATAAGCTATTTAATGAATGTGGTTTTGTATTTTCGGAGTTACGGTTTGAAAGTTGAGTTTTAGACCCCACTAATATACTTGTACCGATTAAAATATTTATTTTATTTATTATTCATCATTTTTATAATTTTATAATTTTTTAAATAATATTTATAATACATGTGTACATTAAAACAAGAATAAATACATAGGTATAATACCTATACATATACATGTATAATTAAAACTTCTATTTTATTAAGTGTGCAAAACATTTCAGAAAAATAAAATAAAAATGTATTTAAGTGTACAAAAATACTTCATAAATTTATAAAATAATAAACAAAATAAATAAAATTAAATACATAAAATAAAAATGAATTATTAAAATATATATAGATGGATATACCTATGAAGTCTATAAAAGGAAACTTGTAATTTTTAATCTCAAAAAAATAAATAAAAATCACTATAAAATACTTCATAAAGTAATAAACAATTTTTATTTTATAACAAAAAATTAATTAAATCATTTATTATTTTAAATCGAATTAATAAACCTTTTTTCCAGGGATTTTTCTGGTTGGTCCACGTGGACCAACCAGATCCTCTCCCTGGTTGACCTCAGTCAACTCCCAGACCGAGGTCTGGCTCCGTGTTAGACTTCTTTTTTGGCATTTTTCTCCATATTTTGGAGGGAGCGTCTTTCACCATGTGGTGTAGGCTTCTTCTTGACTTTTGTTCCTCGAATATTGGTGATTCACGCCCTAGTGTTTTCTAGGGGCGTGGATCATCGATTCGCAAAGATTTCCTCGATCTTTGGGGCCTCTTCACCCTTCCATCAACCCTTCAAATATGCACCCACGACTTCCCCTCCTCTTTTGATCACTCTTCCACCTTCCACTCCTCTTCCTAGGGTCTTGTCTGCACTCCTGGTGACAGCAGGGAGTGAATCCCCTTTTGGTTAGAGTAGAAGACGTCGAATCGAGTCGGGATCCCCTTGCCGGAGTCGTCACCGGAGTACCTCTTCCCATGCGCTTTGGTGAGGATTCTCTCCCTTGCTTGACCTTTTATTTTGCTCTTAGAATAGCTAGAAAGAACTCCTGTTTCTCTTCCTTCATTATCCATCATTTGATCATCAACGAATCCTTGGGATTCAACATTGGTTGGCCTCGCATTCGTCGACCGGCCTCGAATGAACTTCGCAACACGTAAGACGCCCTTTCGCACTCTGGAGGGTCGCGTCACTTTGCCCACGACCCTCATCACCTATTTTACAGGTCCCTGGAACATCAGCATGCCTTGAGGCAATTTTTGGACGTCGCCGGAGACACCTGGGGCTCGTCTTCGACCTTGGCGTTGCGGGTCAGCCCAGGTGGTCACCAGCCACTTTTGCAGCCACCAGGACCTAGAAGACCTCCTCTAGACAATTTTGCATCAAGGGGAACCTCAAAAGACAGCCGAACTCACGTGGATTCGTCGCTCGAAGTTCATCGGAGCGCGGTTCTTCACGTGTTCCTCCAGACGGCTTCATAGCCGTCCGATTGACCCTGTTCGTCCTAAAGCACAGCCGCCGTCGGATTGTGCCAGTGCCAGCCGTTCGATCATCTTCGGATCTTCTAATCTCGGCAGTTCGCTACGAAGCGGTATCGTGCACCCCAGGTTTGATACGTGGCATGAGTGAGAGATCTTCAACCGTCAGATCTGAAGGCCGAGGGTATTCTGCAACCTTAACCTCACGCAATTTTGTATTTATATTGCGTACTAAAACATTCATCTGCAACGTTATTTTTTATAATATTTAGCGTTAGGCCCCTAATCTTTTAGTTATTGCATTTTGGTCTTTGTCTATGTCACCTCACGTGCTTGTGCGCGTGAGGGGACGGGGAATTTTGCGTGGGACCACCTTGAGGAATTAGATATTTTGTTTTAGCCCACAAACTTCTATACGCAGTGATATTTTTTCTGCTAAAATTGCATTTGGACCCCTCACAATCTGGATAATTGCGTTTTGGGCCCTCAGAGGCGCGCGTGCTCTCGCACGTGAGTTTCGATTTTTTGCAGGCAAGCCCTCATGGATTTAGCTATTTGTATTTGGCCCAAGAAGTTTTTAATTACATTATAAAATTGCAGGAAAGTTGCGTTAAGACCCCTGGATTTTTGCATATTTACAAAAACGCCCTGCTTGTATGTATTTTTTTGATGTTGCTAGTATTTATTTGATGCATCTATAAAACCACAAAAATTACCAAAAAAATACATAGGTTCATATTGCATTGTAGTTTCACGCCATATTTTTATTTTGCATTTTTATTGCATTTTATTATTTATAAAAATTCAAAAACATACATTTTCAGCATTGTTTGCATTAGAAATTACATAAAAATTATAAAAACAACCCAGAAAATTCCCAAAAAAATATATTTTTCCTGTTTTAGTGTCTTTTGACTTCAACTCAAAATCACTAAAAAATACAAAAGAAAACTCCTTAAAATTATAAAATCCCTAAAATCTTTATAAAAATCTTAAAAACTCTACAAAAATCCTAAAAATACAATTTCAGTTTCTGTATTTTCCTTTTTTTATTTCTTTTTTTTAAAATTGATTTGAGGAATTTGAACATTGTTTGCTATTTTTCATCCTCATTTGAATTTCGTCCAGAAGCTTTGTTCAATGTTTTCTAGTATTTTTACATTTAAAAATTCCAAAAAATAGGAAAAACCTAGAAAATCATAAAAACATTATAAAAATATAAAAATCTCAAAAACATTGGATTTCCTGTATTTTGAGTGTTTTTCCCATCTTTATCTTCCTCTTATCTCTCTTGTATTATATATTCTATATCACTTTATTTCTTAATATAAAAAGAAAATATAAAATATAAAATATAAAAAGAAAATATAAAATTTGAAAATTAAAAAAATCAAAATATAAAAGCATAAAATCAAAAATCACATAAAAATAGAAAAATAAAAAACCCACAAAAAATCCATATTGGCTAAGTAATATACATGACATATGGCATTTGACTTACACTTAGTCTGCTTTACTCTGATTGCTTCCTGTGTTCGACCCCTACTTGCTTGCCATTATACATTCTTAGTAGGGTATAATAAATTTTAATCCTTGCTCTTGATTGCTTGATTGATTGTGTGGGTTAATTGTTGATCAACGAGAAGGCTTGAGTAGTCGCCTCAGCGACAGTGAGTCTGATCTGTCACACCATTACTTAGCAGCTCTCGCCTTTTCATTTTTCATAAGTTTACACAGTTAACAACAATATGTGCACCAAACACTACATGTTAAAAAAAATGGGCATAATGCTCGTATTAGGTAAAGGTTCAATAATAGAAAATATTCTAATAGAAAAAATAAACATTAAAAAATTCAAGAATAACCACTAGAATCTAAAACATAGATTAATTAAGAATTAATTCTGAAATAAAATACAATGATCATCAACTCATATGTCCCACACCTGACTTTCTTGATTTATAAACATTGTATGAAGATAGGATACATGAACAGAGTGTGCATGACACGTGAGTTTCCATACGTGTAGGATATGGGAACAATACAACAAAATGGATTTGCGGTGTCGAAACTGTAGTGATGAAATGACGACTTGTAGTGACAAAAAAAGGCTATTAGGACAACCATTTCGTTACCACTAATCCATCTCCAAAAGTTGGGTCACTACAGTTTCTGGTGACAACAAGGTCGTTGCAATGTTTATTGTAACATGTATTTTGTCACCACAGTCTTTAAGGCAGGAGAGTTGTGGTGACGAAACTGATCGATCACCATAATTTTAAAGAACTGAAATTTTTATTCAAATTGTGTATATTTTGTAGTGAGATACCCAATACAAATTGAAATCAATAAACACAATGTGTGAGCCAATTTCATTGTGTATATTAATAAAATGCCAATCTAACAACAAATTCTCCGCACCTTCTATAGTGCTACACCTCAACACATATATATGGAGCGTAAGAGATACAACCCATACTTTACCCTTTATACAAATAGAAGAAAAGCCCTAAATTCAACATTAAGTAATCTACATCTTTCAGAGTTAAGGCTTCTTGATTGCCAAGATGTCTAGAATGGCCATGGGCTTCTCATACTTAGATCTTATGTGCACATTGGTTATAGCAATAGACACTCATGTAATAAATAAACATCATCAAACAATCATTGGTTGCTTCGGAGTTCCATTCTTGCTGTGATTGAGCTTTCTGCAATTAAATTGCCATATAAATACGAAGTTGCAGTCATGCATGCGATCTTAATACATGTACATGCAAATGGAGTAATATCCAAATACCTTAAATATGACATCCAATTCTTTTAGTCGTTCAGTGCAAGTAAAACACCATTTTTGATTCAATGTTGTACCTGCATTTTTTTCGCAATTATATCCATCAAACACTCAAATCTCTCACCAAGTTAAATGAAGTATCCTCAAAAATTGCTGGTCATTGTTATAATTTTGTCAAAAAATGTATTTACAAACTTTGAGCAATTGGTCTAAAAAACAAACTTTGAGCAATATTAAGGACATCAAAGAATATAAAAAGATTGAAGGCAATATATGTGTTATACTGAACTGACCTCATTGCAGACATAAGAAAGATTGCTTTTAAATCAACTATGTTGAATTTCCAGAGATTCCTTGAAGAAGTCACAACTTATGTATATCATCAAAGGATAAGTAATACATTATGAATATTTTGAAATAAAACCTGATTTGAGATAAATTATTACAAGTTTAGCACATCACCACTTATAATGAACCATTTGTGATTCCCTGAAAAATAATGTTGTATGCAAATCCGATTAATCCACATAAAACTCCTGACAACCGCCCGAACGACGAAGGTAAAGGTACAGAAATAAAGGTCGTCGCGACCTCAATCACTCGGGCTAAGTATATCAAGAAAAAAATCGAACCGCGAAATAAATCAGAGATGAAACACGAAGTGCGGTCCTAGCTATGGGATTAACCTGGTATAGCTCCCAGGGTCGAACACAAGGAGCACGGGTTGGCCAAAGGCCTACGAAGTAGTCAAAATGAGATAAAATACAGAGAAAATATTTTTAGTGATTTTTAGATTTTTTTGGAAATTTTTAATATATGAAGAAAATGAGAAAAGTAAAAACAAGCACACTTAAGCAATTTATTTAGCACACCAAAAATCAAGCAAAAATTCAAGAAAAATTGTTTTTATGCTTTTTGGGTTTTTAAGTGTTTTTGGTGAATTTTTGGGGTTTTTATGTGGTGTATTTTATTTTCTCAAAATCAAACAGTGCAAAGAAAACAAGGTACTGTCCAGCAGGGCCCAAAACCCAAAGATAAAATATCTAAGGATCTAAGAAGGACCTGGAAGTAATTTTCCTGTAAACTAGATAAAACAAGGAAAAATTGAGCACCAGAATTATTGTTTTTGGATTTTTAGATTATTTATTATAATTTTTGTGAGTTTTTAGGGGTTTTGAAATTTTTAAGGTTTTTAAGCAATGAAAAATAGCCAAAAATTGGCTAGAAAATCAAACAACACACAAGAAACAGTAACGAATTTTTATAGGATTTTTATAGGGGTTTTTATATTTTTTTGTGATTTTCCAATTCAAACAGTAGCTGAAATAGATGTTTTTGAATTTTTAAAAATAGTAAAAGGACTCAGAAATGTCCCCCAAAATTCTCAAAAATCCTACACCATGGCAGGAGCCATGTGTCAAATTTTCATTAGATTTGGAGGTGATTTGATATTTTATTCAAAATCCAAAAGGGGGCACTGTGCACAAGGACCAATGTGCAAATACCCGAAAGTCTGGGGCTCAAGGTGCAAAAATCCCAGCAAGTCACGCGCGTGGCGCGTGCCTGGGGCACTCAGGGACCTTCTGGTAATAAAAACCAAGTTCTTGGACCTTTTGGTAACTCGTACCAAAAAGTCCAGGGGCTTGGGCGCAAATAACCCACTAAAATCCGCACATGTTCAAATAAAATGCTCACAGGGGTAGAAATGCAAATACCAGAAAGTATATATTCATTCAATAACCATCCAGAACTACGGGATAAGAGATGTAAATAACCCAACTAAACACGTGACGAAGCACGTGGACTCACATACACAGGGGTATCAATGTAAATAAAGACAAGCACAAGGTCTGAGGTGCAATTTACCCTACGTAAATAAAACGATTAAAATATTTACAGGACTAGGATTAAAAATATAAACTACGAGGGGGTCCTAAGTAAAGTACCCCTTTATTAATGTCGAGGGGCGGATGCGCGCCACGTGGCTGGATGGACGGTTGGTAACGAGTGGCGCTCCAACGCTGAAGCCCTCGCAGTGAACGGACGGTCCAGGCGCTGCCACGTTGCAGATCGGACGGTGGCTGGGAGAAGTGGCTGAGCTGCGCTGGATCGACGGTGGAGATCGAACCTCAAATAGATCTGACGGTGACTGCTCCTCCGAGAATGAATGGATGAGATGAAAACTGGAGGTCGAGGCTGATCGGACGGTTGCTGAAGACCCTGGAAGAACTGCTCGCCGGCGACTTTCGCCGGCCCTCTGTGCGCGCGGGGGTCCTCGTCTGATACCTCTGAGGGGCTGGGGAGCTTCGCCGTGAAGTCCCGCACCCGATGCTCCACTCCGATGAAGGCCGGAAGCTCAGAAGAGCTCCGGCGACGTGAACCACCTGGAGCTGCTGTGCCAAGAAGCTCCGACCTTCAGATGAGGTCGATAGACCCGGAAACCTGCACAGAAAGAAAGAGGGGTCGAGGGCAAACTGCCTCGACCCGTCAGAGCGGGCGAAAGGTGTTCGGTGCTGCGATGCGATGGCTCTCCGGCGAGCGGCGGAGGGAGGAGAGCTAATACCCTGCTCCGGGGCGAGCCAGGGGGAGCGAAGGGGCGGAGAGGGTGGATAGGAGTCAGGCGAAGGTGGTGGTGGTGTCGGATGGTCAGATGGGTAGACGGAAACGGCTGGCGGAGGCGGCGGAGCGAAAACTACTGAAATGCGAAAAATCGAAACTAAGCTAATCTATGGCCTAACTAAGCTACCTGATGGCTGCTGTCGACTGGGCTGAAGCTCGGCGAGCTTCTGGTCATTGCCTGCAAGGGGGCGTCGCTTCCCCGAGGCTGAGCGCGCACGCGGCGGCGCACGGCGGCGATTACCACCGGATCAGTGGATTCCGGGCGACTCGGGCCTCGCTTCCCATCCAAAACACTCGCCTGTCACTCGGGTGGTCCGGAGGAGCTCCTTGGCGGCGAGCAGGGATCCAAAGATAGCGTGAATAGGTCGCCGGTGACGACACTAAATAGTGTGGAAGATCCGAGAAGAAGGAGGTCGGGCGAGTGGCACGGAGCTCGGATCCTCCAAACCCACCCCGGGCGAGGGTCCAGGATGATCTGAGGTTAATCGGAGCCCGGGGTCTGGGTAAATGGCGGTCGGATCGAGCGTACGAAATTTCGAGAAATCGGGTCCAAACGCAGATCCGCGAAAGAGGAAGGTCCGCGGGGGGAAGTTGACCGGGGGTCAACAAACCCCCGTGGACCAATCAGGAGTCGCCAATTATTGCATCTTTATTTGATTTTTTTGGGCCATAAGATGGCCGAATTTCCAAAAACTTAAAACATGAAAAATATTTATTTTATTTTTCTCTATTTTTTAGTGATTTTTAATTAATTTTTGGAAATAAAAATAAGGTATTTACATAATAGGTCTATACATAGGTATATGTACAATATATGATTTTTAATTTTGATTTTTAATTAGTTATTTTTACACATTTTTATTCCTATTTTATATTTTATTTATTTATAGGATAAAATGAGGAATAAAAGGCTATTTTTATTTTATTTTTATTATTTATATACATGGGTGAAATAATTAGTTATTTACATTTATATACATGGTATATACACAATGTATTTTTGTATTTTTAATTTTGTTATTTTTATTTGATTTTTGTTTTGTTTCTTGTTATTTTATGTATTTACAATATGTAACATGGAATATTTACAAAAAGTTTAGAAAATAATTTTATTTATTTATAAAGTTAAATGGATAAGGAGGGTGGTTTATGTACATGGTGAAAGGTGTTTTTGAGTTTTTGTGTTTTAAATTTTTATTTTGTTTTTAAGAGTTTCTATATATACAAATATTTACAAGAATATTTTTGGTTGAGGGAAATATAATTTTATTTATTTACATAGATATACATAAGTGAGCCCCTATCTCTCTCTACTGTGGCTTTTATGCGGTCAGGCCCATGCTGAGCCCTCCCTTGGGTTAGGTTGCTCAATATTTATTCTAAATATTTCCCTCTTTTTCTTTTTCATCTTTATTCTTTTATTTTTGCACAAAACATGCTAATTACATATTTTTACAAGATGCATGCTTTTGTTAATTATTCCTATTTACACATATCTACATGCATTTGCATAGGTTTTTGTAGCTAAAATATAAGAATAAAGAGTGATGAATGGGTATTCATCACCCCCCTATACTATACTTTGCTAGTCCCTTAGCAAACACTTATTTCAAAAAGAAGTGAAAAAGAAAGAAAAAGAAAAAGAGGATGTACATGGATCAAGGTTGAATTATTAAACTTTCCTTCATTAAATTGAAATATGGAGCTTGATCAGATCTTTGGATTATTAATGTGTCGGAACCTTATTTGGACTTAAGCTTAAAACTCAACAGCCTCTAAGTTCCACCAATCTATGGGCAAGACTCCTCAATAAACCAGATCAGAACAAGTCTACATACACAAACTCTAATGACCATGAGTCTTTCCAAGCAGTGTAAGTGATATGTGGCTCCCCACCTCAGAAGTAACAAAGAAACAACCTCCCTCAACCTGGTAACTCTAATGCCTCGGTCTAGCAACTCTTTCCTCGAGAAGCAGGGTATTCCCTTCTAAGTTCAAGTGCAACCGGCTCAAGAAGAGGGGGTAGAAGTATAGAGTTTTGGAAGCCTAGCCAGTGTAGCTAAGTCTCCCGCTGCAAGCTTCATGAGATGTAACATTGATACCATAAGCTTTTGCTTTATTTGACTATGTACACTCCGGTGGGGTTATTAAATTTTCAATCCGACCCACCACTTTTTTGGAGTTCTTTTTGCATTTTTGCATTTTTTTTTCAAGAACTTCTGTACAACATATCTACATGGTGCAGCATATAAGAAATTTCCCCTTGAGCCAGTAGACTATCCCTCTTTTGAAGCTTTATTGCAACCCACGGCTTCTGTCTTTAGCCTTCATCACCACTAGACCAAGTTGAGGTGCACTTCCTTCACTAGAAGAAGAAGAGAGGTTCCGCCTAGAAGTACTACCCTCATATGCTACCCCAAGCCAAAGGAAACTGCCTCCTCACCACCTCATCCGTGGAGAGCCATGTGTAAAGTGCAGGTGCAAGTCAAGCCATTGTCTCTAAGAGTCATGCGTGTGTTGTTAAGTGTTCTACTTAAGCTCATCAAGATGACATATGCTCATAGCCTAGTGGACTCAAAGAATTAAGTCCTTATGGACCTGAAAAGCCTTAAACCTACATCCTATAAGGTTCCTCTTGGCGTTAAGTGGATTAAGATCTTAGTCAAGCTCCATTTCTCAATTTAATTCCAGGCTTAGTTTAAATGTCAACTCTCATCCAGGAAAAACTATATACATATATGTACACAAGATGCTATTTATAAATATTTACAATCATGCAAAATTTTTGAAAAATGCTTTGAAATCATGAATGATGCATGAGGTGCAAGTTTTTGCAAAAAGATATTTACAAACATTTACACAATGTTTTTGCAAACTTTTGATTTTCAAAACATTTTGGAAAAATTTTGTACTATATACATAATTTTGATACAAAAATATTTACACAAAATTTACACAAAAGATTTTTGAAATCATTTGTACAAAAATACTTTGTACACTAGCTATGTATGTGCAAGATAAAAGAGGTTTATGAAAAATTTTTAAATTTTTGTGCTTTTTAGCCATTTTATTTATTAACACACTCACACAAAGTACGAGTTATGGCTAAAGTATATATGAAATATATACACACCCCCCCTATACTTAGCTCGAGCGATGTCCTCAGAGTGATCAAGAGCGATGAAGAAGACATAACTCGTGCTTAGTAAAAGGGAAGTGAAAAGGAATGGATAAGTACAGGAACGAATAAATGAATAGAATGAGAGGAACTCGGTGGTTTCCCCCTATACTTAGGATTAACTAATCCTAAGTATAGCAAGCTGTACATGAAGGGAAAGCCGAGTGAAGAAGATACAGAATCTGCCCCCCCTATACTTAGGGTAAAATATCCCTAAGTATAGGCAGCAAAACAGGGGCAGAAAGACACGAAGAATATCACGAATATGTACAAGAAGGAGGACATCACTGCCCCTATACTTAAGGTAAAGAACCTTAAGTATAGGCAACAAAATAGAAGTGATGAAACAGACGAATGAACAACCCGGTGTTTCCACCCCCCTATACTTAGGATGGGCAATATCCTAAGTATAGCAAAGATAATCCTAAGCGAGACCTAGGGTGAAAACAAGAACGGAAGAAAGAACGATCAAACAAGACGAAACACGTATATACAAAAGAGTACAATGTTGAGGTGCCTCTCAACAAGCGCTAGATTTTACGCCCCTAGCTGGGCGCAAAGGTTAGGACAAAGCAGTATCAAGGTTCAGGACGGCATCGGTAAGTCGAATGCCGTACTGTCGTCGCAGTCTCGGTGTGAGAGCAATGACGAACTCAGAAGTGTAAAGTAAGACACCCAGGTATACAATCAGGCGGGTGTCTGCTACCAGCCAATGATATGAGCACAAGTAATCGGGATCCGGTAGCACAAAGGAAATCATCGGCTCTGGGTCAGACTGGAGTGAGAGTATAGAGCCGAAGAAATCAAACGTGGAGAAGGATGGATTAGTCATGGAATCCTCCACGTCAATCAGTGTCTCAAGCAGGT
This sequence comes from Ottelia alismoides, assembly GCA_037367405.1. NCBI lineage: Eukaryota > Viridiplantae > Streptophyta > Magnoliopsida > Alismatales > Hydrocharitaceae > Ottelia > Ottelia alismoides. The sequence goes on from JAZKJV010005362.1 coordinate 831,638, forward strand.
ATGGAAAGTCAAGATCAGGAGACTCTCGAAAGGTACTGATATCCGATGAGGAGAATGGAAGAAGATCGGGCAAATCATCGAATATCTCTATAATGGGCTCATCCTCGCGAGGGTCGTCGAGGTGAGAAGAATCAGAATCAGAATGATCTAAAGACTCGGTTTCGTGTTCCGCCAGATCGGAAACACTCTCAGTAGGTGAAACCGAGTAGTCATCGAGTGCGGCATCCTCCCGCAGATAACCCTCGGGGAGAGATGCCAGATCAGAAGTGACTAGAAGAGGATCAGGATCTAGATGGTCATCTGTGCTGCTATCAAGTATCCACTCAGTGCACCAGGCTGCATCATCATCGGAAGTGTAGCTCTCGGCAATCTGGAAACAGGAGAAGGTACTAGTCAACATCGCGGAAGCTGGTAAAGTGTCTGTGACTGATCCTCGCTCTGCGGCTATGCTGGCTGTCAGCTGGTCCTCAGGAAGTGTATCTGTCTCAACAAAGTAGAGGACAAAGGGCTCGAAGACTGGACACTCTGTGTCTGTACTCTCAAAGTGTTGTCCCTCCTCGAGCTGTGGCTGCTGGGCTGAGTCCTGGTGCCTGTCTGCATCCAAGAAGTGTCTCTGCAGGAAGGAGACTGACTCTTTCGGGACTGGAATCTGAAGTGTCTGAATCAACGGCTGCAAAAGCTGGGGCTCCTCCGGCTCCTGGAGTATCAGAAGATCTGATATCCAAGACTCGTCAACAGGGAACTCTGGGGCTGACTCGAACTCCAACTGGAATGCCAACGGGAACTCGAGTAGACTCTGGGTCCGAACCTCTGCTATTACAGTCATCTCCTCTGTCAGTTGTGCTGCATCATCCAAATCCTCGGGCTGGTGTGTAGAAGCTGGCTCAGCATGTGAAGTGACACACCGCATTGGTACTGCATCATCCTCATGTGCTGTTCCGACCGAAGCATCTCGTGCAGAAGAACTCTGTGAAAGTAGCCTCGAGATGGTATCTAGGAAGTGAATGTCAGAACTGTGGTCTGAACCGCCACATGTGGTAATCACCAGTGCTATCTGCTCTGCGGTCATCCCCCGCATGGAGATCTCGATCAAATCTGTCAGTGGAAGTCCGTGGTCTGGAAATCTCCTCAAGAGGTCAAGCAACCTCGGCCATGCCTCGTGCAATGGCTCCTGGGGGTCAACTGAAAAGTCCATGATCAAAGACCGCATGAAATCTGCTCTACGTGAGGGAAAGTATCTCTGTAGAAACTCTCGGCGTAGCTCTCCCCACGTCTCAAATGTCCTCCCCAATCGGCGATGCCATCGCATGGCTCTGTCGTGAAGCGTGAAGGGGAAGGTCCTCGTCATCAGCTCCTCTGCAGTGACATCTGAATATTTCTGTGCTCTACAAAATTCCTCGAAAGCGGACAGGTGAAGATAAGGCTCCTCGTGCGCTCCTCCTGAAAATGTCGGCAGTCGCTGAATGTAATCCAAATCCAAGACGAATGGGCCTAATGTAGAAGCTGACTGAGCTCCATGTGCTATCTGCTCCTCCATCCCTCTGGAATGGGATCTATCTGCAGATCTCCACTGCTCTCTCGGGTCACCAACGGAGTGCGCTCTCAACTCAGCAAAAGCATCGTCCTGGTCTCGTATCTGCTCTAGCTGGTATCCTCGGACGTCTAGCACAGCATGCCCAGAGTGATGAGATGAAAGGGAGGGAGGGAGCGGGAGGTTGGTCGGAGATCCATCCTCCCTAGAAGGTGGACTGGAGTGATGGTCAGAAGACGGAGAATAAGCCGTAAAAGTCGGCTCAAAGTGAGGGGGATCCATCATCCATGGGTAAAGGAGAAGAGAAGTGAAGGGAGGTGAGGGAGGGGGACAAGATCGAAGGGATCTGGCAATCAAACAAGATGAACAAGCAAACCCCCAATTCACCTACGCACACAGAGCTGAAGACCGAAGGGATCGGTCAATTATCTTGTCAATTTTATTTTAGGTGATTGATGAATACCCATTCATCACTCTTTATTCTTATATTTTAGCTACAAAAACCTTTGCAAATACATGTAGATATATGTAAATATCAATAATTAGCAAAAGCATGCATTTTGTAAAAATATGTAATTAGCATGTTTTTGTGCAAAAATAAAAGAATAAAGAGGAAAAAGAAAAAGAGGGAAATATTTAGAATAAATATTGAGCAACCTAACCCAAGGGAGGGCTCAGCATGGGCCTGACCGCATAAAAGCCACAAGTAGAGGGAGATAGGGGCTCATGTGTATATATATTTATGTAAATAAATAAATAATATTTTCCTCAACCAAAAAAATATATTTGTACATATTTTGTATATATAGAAACTATGGAAAACAAAACAAAAATTAAAAATCAAAAATTCAAAAAGAACCCTTCATCATGTACATAGCTCATCATCTCTCTATTTATTTCACCTTGTAAATAAATAAAATAAAAAGAATTAAACCAAAAATCAAATAAAAATTACAAAATTAAAACACAAAACTACCTTGTATATATACCATGTATATAAGTATAAATAAATAATTATTTGACCTATGTATATAAATATTAAAAATAAAATAAAAATAGCCTTTTATTCCTCATTTTATCCTATAAAATGGGAATAAAAATGTATAAAAATAACTAATTAAAAATCAAAAATCAAAAATCTACTTAATGTATATATACCTATGTATAGCTAATATGTATATACCTTATTTTAAATTCCAAAAATTAATTAAAAATCACAAAAAAATAGAAAAAATTAAAACAAACATTTTTCATGTTTTAAGTTTTTGGAAATTCGGCCATTTAAGGCCTCAAAAAAATCAAATAAAATCCCAAATATTGGCGGGCTCTGATTGGTCCACGGGGGATTGTTGACCCCCGGTCAACACCTCCCCCAGGACCACCAGAGCCCGGGTTTGAGTATTCGACCCGCCTTCTCGGATATCTCCTTTGTTGACCCGATTCCCATTCACCCCAAATCCGGGTCCGTTATGACCTCAGCACATCCGAGAAGCTCGCCGGAGCTTCTGCCTCGAGATCCGCGCTTCGGCGCGCCCTACCCGCCACCTCCTTTCCGGACCTTCATGCGTATATAATCCGAGCTCCGCCGCTTTCTCGCGCCATCTTTGGCTAACCACTCTCTCTCCAGTGAGCTCCATTGAGACGAGCAAGGTGACAGCTTGCCCCCACCGGTGTTGCAGCGAGGAAGAGGTGCGTCGACCATCGATCCGGCCGCTTGAAGCAGCCGTGCTCCGACGACCATCCGGAGCTCGAGCCTCGGGAAGTGACGGCCCTTGAGGCGAGGACCAGGAGACAGCTGAGCTCCACCACAGTCTACCGCACCCATCAGGTAACCTTAGTTCTTTCTTGTTTAATCGTATTTCAAGCTACCCCCAAATCGACCCATCGCCGTGCTTCCCTGATTCCGACTATCCTGAGTACCATTTCGATCATCGGAGCACCCCATCATCTCCGCCATCTCCCCACGCGCGTTCTTCACCCACTCGTTCAACCCAGCTCGCCCCGGAGCTGGGAGTCGAGCTCCACCGTCTCCGCCTCGCCGGAGCTCGTTCGCCCCACCGCACAGACCACCTTCACCCCGCTTCCTTGGGTCGAGGCACTTTGCCCTCGACCCGCGAAGCCTTCTGTCTACTTTGCAGGTCCAAAGGGAGGCATCTGAGCCCCCCTTACAGTTCAGACCGGAGCTTCGCGCCGCCAGCCTCGCCGGAGCCCCTCCAGGGCTCGGCTGGGCCATCGGCCAAGACCATCAGCTGCGGGGCTGCACCAGGAACGTGTTCCGATCATTTGCAGCAGCTGAGGAGGACCGGAGCGCACGCAGGAGGCCGGCGAACTTCGTCGGCGTCGAGTTCTTCCTCCATCTTCCAGAGCCGTCCGATGACACCTTCGCTCCAGTTCTAATCCTAGCCGTCCGTCAGTTGAGGAGCAGCGACCGTTGATTCATCTGAGGAGTGCATCAGGACCGTTACAGCCGAGGAGAGAGGCCCGGAGCCCAGCGTCGTTGGATCGCCTACGTGGACTCACCTCAGCCGTCGATCGAGCCGAAGAGAAAAAGAGAGGAGTAGCGCCGCCCATCCTGACCGTCCATCCACCACGTGGCGCGCATCTGGCCGTCGACCAATAAAGGGGTAAATATCTTAGGGCCCCCTATTAGTTTGTCGTTTTATTTCCGAGTCCTGTAAATATTTTAGTACTTTTATTCACGTAGGGTAATTTGCACTGTGGACCCTGTGCTTGTTTTTAATTGCATTTATGCCCCTGTGTGTATGAGATCACGTGCTTCGTCACGTGTTTAGTTGGGCTATTTACATCTTTTATCCTGTAGTCTGTTGGGTTATGAAATGAATGAGAACTTTTTAGTAATTGCAGTTATGCCCCTGTGAGCGTTTTTATTACACATGTGCGGATTTTAGTGGGCTTTTTGCAACCAGACCCTTGGACTTTTTGGTACCCGTTACCAAAAGGTCCTGGAACGTAGTTTTTATTACCATTTGGTCCCTGCGTGCCCCAGCCACGCGCCACGCGCGTGACTTGCTGGGTATTTTGCACCTGGGCTCCCAGATTCTCGGGTATTTGCACTTTGGTCCCTGTGCACAGTGCCCTCCTTTGGATTTTGAATAAAATATCAAATCACCTCCAAATTCGATGAAAATTTGACACATGGCTCCTGCCATGTTGTAGGATTTTTGAGAATTTTGGGGGACATTTCTGAATCCTTTTACTATTTTTAAAAATTCAAAAACAGCCTTTTCAGCTACTGTTTGAATTGGAAAATAACAAAAAAATATAAAATCACTCCCAAAAATTCTAAAAAAATTAGATACTGTAGTTTGCTTGCTGTTTGATTTTCTAGCCAATTTTGGCTATTTTTCATCACTTAAAAACCTTACAAATTGAAAAACCCCTAAAAACCCATAAAAATTATAATAATTACTTTAAAAATCCAAAAACAATAATTAGGGTACCTAAATTTTCCTTATTCTTTCTAGATTACAGGAAAATTACCTCCAGGGCTTGTTGAGATCCATAAATATTTTATTTTTGGGTCTTAAGCCTTGCTGGACAGTACCTTCCATTTTTAGCACTGTTTGATTTTTAGCATTCAGAATAAATATCAGAAAAATATCAAAAATTAAACAAAAACAGTAAAAAACCTAAAAAACATAAAAATAATTCTTCCTGAATTTTTGCCTGCTTTTTGGTGTGTTAAATAATTTGCTGAAGTGTGCTTGTTTATATTGTCCTTTATTTCTTTCACATTCTAAAAATCCAAAAAAAAAATATAAAAACAATTAAAAACCACAAAAATGTTTTCCTTGTCTTTCTAATCTTTCGACTACTTCGTAGGCTTTTTAAGCCAAACCGTGCTCCTTGTGTTCGACCCTGGGAGCCATACCAGGTTAATCACATAGCTAGACTGCTCGTGCTTGTTTCGATTGATTTTATTTCTCGTAGTGGTCTGATTTTTTTCTTGATATACCCATCCCGAGTGGCTGAGGTCGCAACGACCTATATTTCATACCTTCTACCTTAGTCACTCGGGTTTTTGGGATATCAGAATGGCGCCGTTGCCGGGGAGCACGGCTTAGTAGTCTTTTAGATTTTTCCGCGGCTTTTTGATTCGCGGCTTTTTGTATAGATTTTTGTATACATATATTTTCTGATATTTCTGAATAATTCTGGACTGACCACTTTTCTTTCTATTTCTTGCGAGGGCCCGAGGAGCGAGGGCGGCATTCTTAGGAGCGCCGGTGCACCCGAGCGACGCGGAGGCGGCTTCTTTCTTCACGAAGCCGCAGGAGAGAGCTAGAGAGAGAGTTGAGTGGGAGAGGATAATTTAGGATTTTATTTTATTATTATTGTAATAATACAGGTACGCTCAGACTTGTGGACTTGGACACTCTCGGGTCTGTTTCGCCGAGCACCGGTGTGCTCGGGGGACCCTTTAGAACGTAGCGGTTTTTCGCGGTTTTTCGCGGCTTTTATTTTCTATTTTTTTACTGCCTTTCCGGTGTTTACGCGGCTTTTTGATCGAGCCCCTAGCAGTAGGATTTTCTGGTGACTGTGCCGTAATAGTAGGATCCCCACACCTAATTGATTATCTGTTCCTATAGACCGTAATTGGACCTACTAAAAATAATTAATAAAAATAACCGACTCATTTGCCTTCGCAGCCTACGTGCCGCGAGCCTGCCCCACAAGCGCTACTCCTGAACTCGACCTGTCGAGAAGAGGAGGGTTAGGCCAAGACCGGACCCTTTGGCTTGGAGGTCGGTGATCGGTTAGACGGTTCTACGCTAGCACTGCTGTTTAGGGCCTCGGTTTTTCCCGTTGCATCATTTAGGTAGTTTATTTCTTGTCTTTAAATTCTGCGCGGATCATAATTGCATGTAGAGTGCTGGAGTCAGGTACGCCTTCCTTACTTTGCATGCATCATTGATTTTCTCGCGCATCGGCTTTTTCGTCTTCTCCCCCCTGTTTTCGGCTTAAATAATCAGGAGAACCGAAAAATTCGTTAGGCCTTTTTGCTTGCTTTGAAAAATATTAAAAAGAAAAACAATAAAATCGGGACTGCTAATCATACTTGATCATTAAAAACCGCTCACCCTAAAAACTTTGTCTTGGGGAGAGCAACCCCCTCATTGTCTGGTTTGGATGCGCGAGAGAGTGACCCGCACCCTAGGTAGAGCCTCCCGGTGCTAGACCCGACTGATTACCGACTTCTTAGTGCGGGCCAGTCGGTTGGGGCTGGTATCGGATATCCTAACAGGTCACGTAAGCGCTCTGATACTTTGTGTGTTCACCAAAATAAAATAGACAAGATAATTTGACCGAACTTTCACGGTCTTCAGCTCGTGTTGTGTTGGTGAACCGGGGGTTTGTTTTGTGATCATAGTTGATTCCAGATCTAATCCGCCCTACTCGCCCAGATCAAGATGATGGGTAGACGGTCTCTTAGGCAGCCTCTGGCTGCATCGCTTTCGGGCACGTCTACCCGATCATCTAGGTTGGCCCGCGAGAGCCGAGACCAGCTCTCCGAGCCCGAGTACGATTCCGCCCTGTTCCCCCTCGACCCCCTTTCTTCTGATGTTGAGAGACATGAGCCCGAGGAGAGATTATCAGATTTGTCAGCACCTGAGTTGGGCTCGTTTGATTTTGCAGACGTCGTGATGGCTACCAGAGCAGACGATCACTCCAGAGGTCCACAGGGAGACCAGCACGTTGTATTTGACCAGGGAGCGATCAACTCCACCATGATCGCATCGCTAGAGACCGTTCAGCAGCAGCTCCGCGATCAGGGGGCTTTTATGATTGAGATGAGGCGTGAATTGGAGAGGCTCAGAGCAGAGCGAGGATCAGAGCAGAGCGAGCCTGAGGAGTTGCTTGATGCAGATGCCGCAGCCGCAGCAGCCGCAGCAGCAGCAGCAGCCGTCGCCGCCGCAGCGGCAGCCGCCGCGGCAGCGGGAGGAGTACCACAGCCGATGCGGGCGTTACACAACCCCGGATCCACTCTGATGCATCACTGGGTGGTAGTGCCAGCTATCGTGGGGGACTTCAAGTTCCCCCCGAACACCTTGCAGCTACTACCCCGATTCCACGGGCTAGCCACCGAGGAGCCCCACCTCCACCTCCAGGAGTTTCTTATGATCTGCAGCACTGTCCACGATCGCCACGTGGACCAGGACACTATACGGATGATTGCCTTCCCGTTTTCACTGGCAGACAGAGCAGCCAACTAGCTGAAGCACTTAGGGAAGTTTGTGTATACCTGGGATCAGCTCCGCACCGAGTACTTGAAAAAGTACTATCCACTCGGGCTGACGAATGCAGCGAGGGCCCTGATTAGCAACTTCTCCATGTTCCCCAATGAGCAGTTCCACAAGGCTTGGGAGAGGTTCCGAGAGCTCCTTGACAGATGCCCGCACCACGACATATCGAAGCCGAACCTAGTTCAGAGCTTTTTCAGCGGGTTGACGCCAGAGCTTCAGGGCCTGGTGAACGCTTCTTGCGGCGGGTCCTACTTCGCCAAGGACCATGACCAGGTCTGGGCCATTTACGAGGAGATGTCAGAGAACTATATGGTGATGTCTCAGACCAGGCTCTACACTCAGAAGACCCAGCCACACCAGCCAGGACCCGTGCAGTACCAGCGGATAGCACGGGTCGATGCAGGTCCATCCAGTTCATCCGCAGTCGCAGCAGCACAGGCAGAGTCGTCCGCTGCGGACATGGGCATCATTAGCGAGAAGTTGGACCGCATGGAGCTGATAGAGAAGAAGCAGTGCCAGAGTATCACGCAGATGGAGCAGATGGCACAGGTCTTGAGCGACATGAAGACACAGCTCATGTGTCTCCAGGAGACACAGACGGCTTCGCAGCCCCGTCTTCTGTCGCGAGGCGATACCGGCGGCAGCAGCAGCTCGTCCCAGCGCTCCAGCTCCTCAGAGCAGCCTAGACAGGTTCACTTTGTACAGGCGGAGCCGTACCAGCAGCCGCAGCCCACCTACCAGTCTCCACCATCTTCAGAGATGCAGATGGTGCTCTACCAGCCGGACCAGCCGTTGGCAGTACTACCCCCAGCCCCCTTGGATGCAGAGCCGTTGATGGATGTCAACGGGATCTGGTACGACCGTCCCCAGCCTGGGATCCGACGAGACCATCCCGGATTCAGGTGGGGGAGTGGTGGTGCCCAGCCCCAGCAGCAGCCGTCAGGTCAGGGAGGGCAGTACTCCCATCAGAGAGACCAGCACCAGTCGCAGCAGCAGCCCCCAGTGTATCAGCAGCAGCCATCCTACGGTCCTCGTCCCTATCAGCAGCAGGGACAGTCTGGGAGACGTGAGCAGCAGGCTCACCCGGGATACCAGCACCAGCAGCACCCTCCGTCCTACCCCTCTCACCCACAGCAGTACCAGCAGCCTCACCCACAGAGAGGCTACCCGTCGGGCTCCCACGAGAGCCCTGCCTTGGATGATATCGCCCGCCTCCTCACGGACCAGCAGGCGACCTTCAGACGGGAGATGGATGAGTTCCGCCAGGAGATGCGGGACTTGGTGAGAGGGAAGGCCGCCATACCTGCACAGATAGAGCCCAATCCGAACAACCTGAAGCGGAAGTCTGAGCAGGTAGTACATACTGAGTTAGCCACTCCTAGCGATCCATTTGATGATACTTCTTCAGATCTGTTTGATGTTGATTTTGCCACGCTTAGGAGCGGTAGGACCCCAGCCGGCGGCGGCGCCTCAGCTGAGCACCATCCAGAGGCGCCCCAGGAGGAGGAGGAGAGCGGTACTGAGGCCGCTCCAGTCGATGACGGTGGTACTGAGGCCACCGATGATGCTGATCCTACAGGCGGTACTGAGGCCGCCACTTCACCAGATCGAGGAGGTGGTACTGATGCCACCCCAGCAGCAGCCGAGCCAGCGAGTGGTACTGATGCCGCCCGACGTCTACCTTCACCAGCAGCAGCAGAGCAGCCCGTCCGTGGTGGTACTGAGGCCACCGGTGTCTGTAGAGAGAGAGTTGTTGTTTTTCCTCATGGTCATGTATCTCAGGATTCTGTGATGAATAAAGGAAAAGGTTTACATTCTTTTGGTCCCACTATTGTGCATGATGTATGTGTGGATCCGGTCCTTGAACCGCGTAGATCTTCTCCTAGTCCTTCATCTGAGAAGGACCCAGTGATCCCCTTCCCTAGAGCCCTTCAGATGGGGAAGGGGAAGAAAAAAGAAAATACAAAAAAGAGAGAGTTCGAGGAGTTCAGCCAGAGCATGATAGATCGATTCCACATTCAGCTGACCCTCCAGGAGGCTTTGCAGCACATCCCCCTTCTCCAGAGATCTTTGAGAGAGAGGACTACAGTTAGGAGGAGGAGGAGGAACCATACTTCAGAGATACATGTGCTGACGAAAGCCACGTGCTTCGCGATCCAGAACCGACTGCCAGCCAAGAGGCCAGATGCAGGGGCCCCGTATGTCAGTTGCCAGATTAGTGAGCAGAGGTTCGACCGTACTCTTTTAGATAGCGGATCATCGATTAACCTTCTTCCGGCAGCCCTTCTCGACCGCTTCGAGTTGGGCACTCTTCGACAGAGCAGGACAGTCCTTCAGTTCGCTGATCGATCTGTCAAGAGGCCGAAGGGGTTATTACGAGACGTTATCGTCACGATTCAGGGCCTGAAATTCCCCGTGGACTTCGTAGTGTTGGACATGGAGATCCCTGAGTCAGTGACTGATACCCCCATCATCCTTGGTCGTCCGTTCTTGGCCACAGCCAAGGCGGTGACTGATCATGATAGCGGGAAGGTGTACTTTCGCGTCGAGGGCGAGAGTATACAAATAGAGACGGTCGAGGATTACAGAGCCAGACTCAGAGCCAGCTCAGATGCGAGTACCGATACAGAGCAGCTGACAGACGCAGAGCCAGACATCCACCAGGACTGCGATTTTGTGATTTTAGACGATGAGGCAGCTTGGGCAGACCTGGAGACACAGACCACCCTCTCACTTTCAGATACAGCTGATGCAGAGACGATAGCAGAGGAGAGTCTGGAGAGCACAGACCTGGTTCAGGATACCATAGAGGCAGCAGAGCCGGTCCTCGATCGCAGCACGATGATTAGTGATGGTGGTGCTGATGCCACCTTGTTGTTCGGTGGTACTGATGCCACCGCTTCTGATACAGATCCCTCGGATTCAGAGTCTGATTGGGCCGATTGCTATGATCAGATGCCAGACATGAGTCCATTTGAGCCTACAGTTGAGGAGGAGGTAGAGGCAGAGCAGAGCAGAGATAGTGCAGTTGAGCCGCCTTCTCCCGATCCAGTTTGCGAGAGTACGCTTTCACTTTCCCAGGCAGATTTGGCAGACCTTGCAGCTTTCGCGCAGTTCCTTCCGCAGCCAGATTTGCCAGCACCCAGCATTCCAGAGCGAAAGCCGCTCCCTACTTCGCTGAAGTATCGATTCCTTGCGGGCGATCCAGAGATGTACCCAGTCATCATCTCAGCCGAGTTGACTGGAGAGCAAGAATCCCGTCTGATGGGGGTTCTTGAAAGGAACCGCAAGGCGATCGGATGGAGCGTAGCGGATCTCCATGGGATTAGTCCAGCAGTATGCTCCCACCATATCTATCTTGAGGAAGGGGCGAAGCCGTCGCGTGAGTTCCAGCGGCGACTGAACCCCAACCTGAGAGAGGTCGTTATGAAGGAAATATCCAAATGGTGGAGCGCAGATTTTATTTATCCCATTTCCGACTCCAAGTGGGTCAGCCCCTTGCATGTGGTGCCCAAGAATACGGGCATTACGACTGTGATCAGTGAGTCGGGAGAGGAGATCGCTACACGAGTACCCACTTCTTGGAGGGTTTGTGTTGACTACAGGAGACTCAACCAAGCCACCAAGAAGGATCATTTCCCCCTGCCCTTTATTGATCAGATCATTGAGAGACTGGCAGGGAAGAGCCATTATTTTTCCTGGATGGGTACTCGGGCTACAACCAGGTGGCCATCGCTCCTGAAGATCAGGAGAAGACCACCTTTACCTGTCCCTTCGGCACATATGCTTTTCGACGCATGCCATTTGGGCTATGCAATGCCCCTGCGACTTTTCAGAGGTGCATGCTGTCGATCTTTTCGGACATGGTAGGGGAGTGTTTGGAGGTCTTCATGGACGATTTCTCGGTCTACGGCGACGGATTCGATTCTTGTCTTGACTGCCTAGACCGGGTACTCCAGCGATGTATTGAGTTCCATTTGGTGCTATCTTGGGAGAAGAGTCACTTCATGGTGACTCAAGGGACGGTGCTTGGCCACATCATCTCCAACAGGGGCATGGAGGTTGATCCGGCCAAGGTTGATGTCATTAGAAAACTCACACCGCCGTCCAATTTGAGGCAGTTACGGTCATTCCTGGGGCATGTTGGATTTTATAGGAGGTTCATTCAGGATTTCAGCAAGATTGCCCGACCGTTGACTGACCTCTTGACGAAAGACACCGAGTTCCTTGTAGATGACAAGTGTCTCTCGTCTTTTGTGACTCTCCAGCAGCATGTTATAGAGGCTCCTGTCCTCCAGCCGCCTGATTGGTCTCTCCCATTCGAGATCATGACGGACGCCTCCGATTTTGCCGTGGGGGCAGTGCTGGGACAGAGGAGGGATGGAGTGCCATTTGCCATACACTATGCTAGCCGCACATTGGATTCCGCCCAGAGGAATTATACGGTCACAGAGAAGGAGATGCTAGCAGTAGTGTTTGCCTTAGATAAGTTCAGATCATATATCATTGGATCTAGGGTGACTTTGTTTACAGATCATACCGCCATCAGGTACCTTATGGCAAAGAAGGATTCCAAGGCCAGACTGACTAGATGGATCCTTCTACTCCAGGAGTTCGACATTGAGATTAAGGATAAGCCTGGAGTCAAGAATGTGGTGGCGGATCATCTCTCCCGATTAGAGCAGCCTGAGGATTCTGAGCAGATTGATCCTATTCGTGATACCTTCCCAGATGAGGCGATTCTTGCTATCGCCTCACTCCCGTGGTATGCCGATATTGTGAACTTTCTCGTTGCAGGGAAAGTCCCACAAGATTGGCCCAGGCAGAGGCTTGAGACCTTCCTTGCGAAGGCCAAGTCCTACCACTGGGAGGATCCCATCCTTTACCACGAAGGAGGGGATAGCGTCTGGCGTCGGTGTATTCCTCAGGAGGAACACCATAGCGTCCTCACCTACTGTCACAAGTTTGAGGCAGGAGGACATCATTCTGGGAGGAGAACGGCACAGAAAGTGCTCCAATCCGGCTTGTGGTGGCCTACCCTCTTCAAGGACTCTGATGAGTTCGTGAAGAGGTGTACTGACTGTCAGAGGATGGGCACTTGTGGACAGCGTGATATGATGCCGATGCAGCCCATTCACTTCTGTGAGGTCTTTGACGCATGGGGCATCGATTTCATGGGTCCATTCCCTAAGAGTCAGGGATTTGAGTACATTCTGTTGGCCGTTGATTATGTTAGTCGTTGGGTTGAGGCTATCCCCGCCCGAGCCGCTGATGCGAGGACAGTTTGCAGATTTTTGAGGAAACATATCATCACGCGGTTCGGGGTTCCACGAGTTCTTATTTCTGATGGGGGGTCTCATTTCATCAACGACCAGGTGAAGGCCCTTGCTAACGAGTTCAGCATAGACCATCGTGTTGCCACACCTTACCATCCACAGACGAATGGTCTAGCTGAGGTGTCGAATAGGGAGATCAAGAATATTTTGCAGAAAGTCGTCCGCCCTGACCGAAAGAATTGGTCACAGCTTTTGGACTCGGTCTTGTGGGCATATCGGACGTCTTTCAAGACTCCATTGGGTACATCTCCCTTTCGCCTCGTTTATGGCAAGCCGTGCCATTTACCTGTTGAGCTGAGGCACAAGTCACTTTGGGCAGTTACTGATATCTTGATGGATCCAGATGGTATAGGAGACCAGAGGAGGGCAGAGTTAGCTGCCCTGGAGGAGCTTAGAGATGCAGCTTTCTCAAGCAGCCTACATTATAAGGAAAAAGTGAAGGAGTGGCATGATTCTCATATCAGCCACAAGCATTTTGAGATTGGACAGAGAGTATGGCTGTTTGATGCGAGGCTTAGATTATTTCCAGGGAAGCTACAGAGCAAATGGAAGGGACCTTTTCTAGTCAGGAAGGTGCACGACAATGGTAGTATTGATATATCCGAGTTGTCTTCTGAGAGCACCTTTCGAGTGAACGGCCAGCGGCTCAAGCCATTTCTAGATCATGAGCCGCAGGACGTTATCATTTGTGCCCCTATTCATTTTGCGTGAGATGTGGTCTTTTGACTCACATCTTTTGCATCTCACGCCTGATTTTCACTGTTCCTCCGCCTGTATAGATCCAGTTGTCCATATCATTCTATTCTTTAGTCCCACATCCCTTTTCTCATCTTATGATTTTGCTATACTTAGGGTGTACTTTACCCTAAGTATAGGGGGGATGTCGGACCTGCGAGTATTCTCTTCAGTCGTTTTGCCCCTGTTTGCTGCCTATACTTAGGGATATTTTACCCTAAGTATAGGGGGGGCAGATCCTGTATCTTCTTCACTCGGCTTTCCCTTCATGTACAGCTTGCTATACTTAGGATTAGTTAATCCTAAGTATAGGGGGAAACCACCGAGTTCCTCTTATTCTATTCATTTATTCGTTCCTGTACTTAGCCATTCCTTTTCACTTCCCTTTTACTAAGCACGAGTTATGTCTTCTTCATCGCTCTTGATCACTCTGAGGACATCGTTCGAGCTAAGTATAGGGGGTGTGTATAGATTTCATATATACTTTAGCCATAACTCGTACTTTGTGTGAGTGTGTTAATAAATAAAATGGCTAAAAATCACAAAAATTTAAAAATTTTCATGTACATAAACCTCTTTTATCCTTGCACATACATAGCTAGTGTACAAAGTATTTTTGTAAAAATGATTTCAAAAATCTTTTGTGTAAAGCTTGTGTAAATATGTTGTATCAAAATTATGTATATAGTACAAAATTTTCCAAAATGTTTTGAAAATCAAAAGTTTGCAAAAATCTTGTGTAAATACTTGTGAATATCTTTTTGCAAAACTGCACCTCATTCATCATCCATGATTTCAAAACATTTTTCAAAAATTTTGCATGATTGTAAAATACTTGTAAATAGCATCTTGTGTACAGATATGTATATAGTTTTTCCTGGATGAGAGTTGACATTTAAACTAAGCCTGGAATTAAATTGAGAAATGGAGCTTGAATAAGATCTTAATCCACCTAACTTTAAGAGGAACCTTATAGGACTTAGGGTAAGGCTTTTCAGGTCCATAAGGACTTAATTCTTTGAGTCCACTAGGCTATGAGCATATGTCATCTTGATGAGCTTAAGTAGAACACTTAACAACACACGCATGACTCTTAGAGACAATGGCTTGACTTGCACCTGCACTTTACACATGGCTCTCCACGGATGAGGTGGTGAGGAGGCAGTTTCCTTTGGCTTGGGGTAGCATATGAGGGTAGTACTTCTAGGCGGAACCTCTCTTCTTCTTCTAGTGAAGGAAGTGCACCTCAACTTGGTCTAGTGGTGACGAAGACTAAAGACAGAAGCCGTGGGTTGCAATAAAGCTTCAAAAGAGGGATAGTCTACTGGCTCAAGGGGAAATTTCTTATATGCTGCACCATGTAGATATGCTGTACAGAAGTCTTTGAAAAAAAAATGCAAAAATGCAAAAAGAACTCCAAAAAAGTGGTGGGTCGGATTGAAAATTTAATAACCCCACCGGAGTGTACATAGTCAAATAAAGCAAAGCTTATGTTATCCATGTTACATCTCATGAAGCTTGCAGCGGGAGACCTAGCTACACTGGCTAGGCTTCCAAAACTCTATACTTCTACCCCCTCTTCTTGAGCCGGTTGCACTTGAACTTAGAAGGGAATACCCCGCTTCTCGAGGAAAGAGTTGCTAGACCGAGGCATTAGAGTTACCAGGTTGAGGGAGGTTGTTTCTTTGTTGCTTCTGAGGTGGGGGTGCCACATATCACTTACACTGCTTGGAAAGATTCATGATCATTAGAGTTTGTGTATGTAGACTTGTTCTGATCTGGTTTACTAAGGAGTCTTGTCCATAGATTGGTGGAACTTAGAGGCTGTTGAGTTTTAAGCTTAAGTCCAAATAAGGTTCCGACACATTAATAATCCAAAGATCTGATCGAGCTCCATATTTCAATTTAATGAAGGAAAGTTTAATAAATCAACCTTGATCCATGCACATTCTCTTTTTCTTTTTTCTTTTTCTTTCTTTTTCACTTCTTTTTCAAATAAGTGTTTGCTAAGGGACTAGCAAAGTATAGTATAGGGGGGTGATGAATACCCATTCATCACTCTTTATTCTTATATTTTAGCTACAAAAACCTTTGCAAATACATGTAGATATATGTAAATATCAATAATTAGCAAAAGCATGCATTTTGTAAAAATATGTAATTAGCATGTTTTTGTGCAAAAATAAAAGAATAAAGAGGAAAAAGAAAAAGAGGGAAATATTTAGAATAAATATTGAGCAACCTAACCCAAGGGAGGGCTCAGCATGGGCCTGACCGCATAAAAGCCACAAGTAGAGGGAGATAGGGCTCATGTGTATATATATTTATGTAAATAAATAAATAATATTTTCCTCAACCAAAAAAATATATTTGTACATATTTTGTATATATAGAAACTATGGAAAACAAAACAAAAATTAAAAATCAAAAATTCAAAAAGAACCCTTCATCATGTACATAGCTCATCATCTCTCTATTTATTTCACCTTGTAAATAAATAAAATAAAAAGAATTAAACCAAAAATCAAATAAAAATTACAAAATTAAAACACAAAACTACCTTGTATATATACCATGTATATAAGTATAAATAAAATAATTATTTGACCTATGTATATAAATAATAAAAATAAAATAAAAATAGCCTTTTATTCCTCATTTTATCCTATAAAATGGGAATAAAAATGTATAAAAATAACTAATTAAAAATCAAAAATCAAAAATCTACTTAATGTATATATACCTATGTATAGCTAATATGTATATACCTTATTTTAAATTCCAAAAATTAATTAAAAAATCACAAAAAAATAGAAAAAATTAAAACAAACATTTTTCATGTTTTAAGTTTTTGGAAATTCGGCCATTTAAGGCCTCAAAAAAATCAAATAAAATCCCAAATATTGGCGGGCTCTGATTGGTCCACGGGGGATTGTTGACCCCCGGTCAACACCTCCCCCAGGACCACCAGAGCCCGGGTTTGAGTATTCGACCCGCCTTCTCGGATATCTCCTTTGTTGACCCGATTCCCATTCACCCCAAATCCGGGTCCGTTATGACCTCAGCACATCCGAGAAGCTCGCCGGAGCTTCTGCCTCGAGATCCGCGCTTCGGCGCGCCCTACCCGCCACCTCCTTTCCGGACCTTCATGCGTATATAATCCGAGCTCCGCCGCTTTCTCGCGCCATCTTTGGCTAACCACTCTCTCTCCAGTGAGCTCCATTGAGACGAGCAAGGTGACAGCTTGCCCCCACCGGTGTTGCAGCGAGGAAGAGGTGCGTCGACCATCGATCCGGCCGCTTGAAGCAGCCGTGCTCCGACGACCATCCGGAGCTCGAGCCTCGGGAAGTGACGGCCCTTGAGGCGAGGACCAGGAGACAGCTGAGCTCCACCACAGTCTACCGCACCCATCAGGTAACCTTAGTTCTTTCTTGTTTAATCGTATTTCAAGCTACCCCCAAATCGACCCATCGCCGTGCTTCCTGATTCCGACTATCCTGAGTACCATTTCGATCATCGGAGCACCCCATCATCTCCGCCATCTCCCCACGCGCGTTCTTCACCCACTCGTTCAACCCAGCTCGCCCCGGAGCTGGGAGTCGAGCTCCACCGTCTCCGCCTCGCCGGAGCTCGTTCGCCCCACCGCACAGACCACCTTCACCCTGCTTCCTTGGGTCGAGGCACTTTGCCCTCGACCCGCGAAGCCTTCTGTCTACTTTGCAGGTCCAAAGGGAGGCATCTGAGCCCCCCTTACAGTTCAGACCGGAGCTTCGCGCCGCCAGCCTCGCCGGAGCCCCTCCAGGGCTCGGCTGGGCCATCGGCCAAGACCATCAGCTGCGGGGCTGCACCAGGAACGTGTTCCGATCATTTGCAGCAGCTGAGGAGGACCGGAGCGCACGCAGGAGGCCGGCGAACTTCGCCGGCGTCGAGTTCTTCCTCCATCTTCCAGAGCCGTCCGATGACACCTTCGCTCCAGTTCTAATCCTAGTCGTCCGTCAGTTGAGGAGCAGCGACCGTTGATTCATCTGAGGAGTGCATCAGGACCGTTACAGCCGAGGAGAGAGGCCCGGAGCCCAGCGTCGTTGGATCACCTACGTGACTCACCTCAGCCGTCGATCGAGCCGAAGAGAAAAAGAGAGGAGTAGCGCCGCCCATCCTGACCGTCCATCCACCACGTGGCGCGCATCTGGCCGTCGACCAATAAAGGGGTAAATATCTTAGGGCCCCCTATTAGTTTGTCGTTTTATTTCCGAGTCCTGTAAATATTTTAGTACTTTTATTCACGTAGGGTAATTTTGCACTGTGGACCCTGTGCTTGTTTTTAATTGCATTTATGCCCCTGTGTGTATGAGATCACGTGCTTCGTCACGTGTTTAGTTGGGCTATTTACATCTTTATCCTGTAGTCTGTTGGGTTATGAAATGAATGAGAACTTTTTAGTAATTGCAGTTATGCCCCTGTGAGCGTTTTTATTACACATGTGCGGATTTTAGTGGGCTTTTTGCAACCAGACCCTTGGACTTTTTGGTACCCGTTACCAAAAGGTCCTGGAACGTGGTTTTTATTACCATTTGGTCCCTGCGTGCCCCAGCCACGCGCCACGCGCGTGACTTGCTGGGTATTTTGCACCTGGGCTCCCAGATTCTCGGGTATTTGCACTTTGGTCCCTGTGCACAGTGCCCTCCTTTGGATTTTGAATAAAATATCAAATCACCTCCAAATTCGATGAAAATTTGACACATGGCTCCTGCCATGTTGTAGGATTTTTGAGAATTTTGGGGGACATTTCTGAATCCTTTTACTATTTTTAAAATTCAAAAACAGCCTTTTCAGCTACTATTTGAATTGGAAAATAACAAAAAAATATAAAATCACTCCCAAAAATTCTAAAAAAATTAGATACTGTAGTTTGCTTGCTGTTTGATTTTCTAGCCAATTTTGGCTATTTTCATCACTTAAAAACCTTACAAATTGAAAAACCCCTAAAAACCCATAAAAATTATAATAATTACTTTAAAAATCCAAAAACAATAATTAGGGTACCTAAATTTTCCTTATTCTTTCTAGATTACAGGAAAATTACCTCCAGGGCTTGTTGAGATCCATAAATATTTTATTTTTGGGTCTTAAGCCTTGCTGGACAGTACCTTCCATTTTTAGCACTGTTTGATTTTTAGCATTCAGAATAAATATCAGAAAAATATCAAAAATTAACCAAAAACAGTAAAAAACCTAAAAAACATAAAAATAATTCTTCCTGAATTTTTGCCTGCTTTTTGGTGTGTTAAATAATTTGCTGAAGTGTGCTTGTTTATATTGTCCTTTATTTCTTTCACATTCTAAAAATCCAAAAAAAAATATAAAAACAATTAAAAACCACAAAAATGTTTTCCTTGTCTTTCTGATCTTTCGACTACTTCGTAGGCTTTTTAAGCCAAACCGTGCTCCTTGTGTTCGACCCTGGGAGCTATACCAGGTTAATCACATAGCTAGACTGCTCGTGCTTGTTTCGATTGATTTTATTTCTCGTAGTGGTCTGATTTTTTTCTTGATATACCCATCCCGAGTGGCTGAGGTCGCAACGACCTATATTTCATACCTTCTACCTTAGTCACTCGGGTTTTTGGGATATCAGTGATCATCCAGTCTATCAGAGCGATTACGTGAAGTAAATAGGTATCCAAATCTTTCTCAACCGACTGTCCCGTACTGAAAGCCCGGTAATCAGTCAAGAAAGGATCGGAGGCTCTATCCTAATGTGCGGATCACTCTCTCGCTCATCCAAACCAGACAAGGAGGGGGTTACTCTCCCAAGACAGATTTTTCGTGAAGTGTCTTTTAGGTAAAGTATGATTAGCAGTCCCGATTTTATTGTTTTTCTTTTTAATGTTTTTCAAAGCAAACAAAAGGCCTAACGAATTTTTCGGTTCTCCTGATTATTTAATCCGAAAACAGGGGGGAGAAGACGAAAAAGCGATGCGCGAAGAAATCAATGATGCATGCAAAGTAAGGAAGGCGTACCTGACTCCAGCACTCTACATGCAATATGATCCGCGCAGAATTTAAAGACAGAAATAAATCTACCTAATGATGCAGGCGGGAAAAACCGAGGCCCTAAACACCAGTGCTAGCGTAGAACCGTCTAACTCAGTCACTCGCCCTCGATCCAAAGAGTCCGGTCTTGGCTCACCCTCCTCTTCTCGACAGGTCGAGTTCAGGAGTAGCGCTTGTGGGGCGGGCTCGCGGCGCGTAGGCTCTCAGGAAAGTGACTAAGTTATTTTTATTATTTATTATTAGCAGGTCCAATTAACGATCTATAGGAACAGATCAGCAATTAGGTGTGGGGATCCTACTATTACGGCACAATCACCAGAAAATCCTAACAGCTAGGGGCTCGATCAAAAAAGCCGCGTAAACACCGGAAAGGCAGAAAAAAGTAGAAAATGAAAGCCGCGCAAAGCCGCGAGAAAACCGCTAAAGTCTAAAGGGTCCCCCGAGCACACCGGGGCTCGGCGAAACAGACCCGAGAGTATCCAAGCAGTCCAAGTCCCTGTATTATTACAACAATAATAAAATAATATCCTAAGCTACCTCACCCACTCAACTCTCTCTCTCTCGCTCTCTCCTGCGGCTTCGTGAAGAAGGAAGCCGCCTCCGCATCGCTCGGGTGCTCCGGCGCTCCTAGGAATGCCGCCCTCGCTCCTCGGGCCCTCGCAAAAAAAAGAGATAAAAGTGGTCAGTCCAACAATTATTATAACAATATCAGAAAAATATAATCTACAAAAATCTGTGCAAAAAGCCCGCGAAACTCGAAAAGCCGCAGAAAAATCTAAAAGACTACTAAGCCGTGCTCCCCGGCAACGGCGCCATTCTGACAACCGCCCGAACGACGAAGGTAAAGGTACATAAATAAAGGTCGTCGCGACCTCAATCACTCGGGCTAAGTATATCAAGAAAAAAATCGAACCGCGAAATAAATCAGAGATGAAACACGAAGTGCGGTCCTAGCTATGGGATTAACCTGGTATAGCTCCCAGGGTCGAACACAAGGAGCACGGGTTGGCCAAAGGCCTACGAAGTAGTCAAAATGAGATAAAATACAGAGAAAATATTTTTAGTGATTTTTAATGATTTTTAGATTTTTTGGAAATTTTTAATATATGAAGAAAATGAGAAAAGCAAAACACAGCACACTTAAGCAATTTATTTTAGCACACCAAAAATCAAGAAAAATTCAAGAAAAATGGTTTTTATGCTTTTGGTTTTTAAGTGTTTTTGGTGAATTTTGGGGTTTTTATGTGGTGTATTTTATTTTCTCAAAATCAAAACAGTGCAAAGAAAACAAGGTACTGTCCAGCAGGGCCCAAAACCCAAAGATAAAATATCTAAGGATCTAAGAAGGACATGGAGGTAATTTTCCTGTAAACTAGATAAAACAAGGAAAAATTGAGCACCAGAATTATTGTTTTTGGATTTTTAGATTATTTATTATAATTTTTATGAGTTTTTAGGGGTTTTGAAATTTTTAAGGTTTTTAAGCAATGAAAAATAGCCAAAATTGGCTAGAAAATCAAACAACACACAAGAAACAGTAACTAATTTTTATAGGATTTTTATAGGGGTTTTTATATTTTTTTTGTGATTTTCCAATTCAAACAGTAGCTGAAATAGATGTTTTTGAATTTTTTAAAAATAGTAAAAGGACTCAGAAATGTCCCCCGAAATTCTCAAAAATCCTACACCATGGCAGGAGCCATGTGTCAAATTTTCATTAGATTTGGAGGTGATTTGATATTTTATTCAAAATCCAAAGGGGGCACTGTGCACAAGGACCAATGTGCAAATACCCGAAAGTCTGGGGCTCAAGGTGCAAAAATCCCAGCAAGTCACGCGCGTGGCGCGTGCCTGGGGCACTCAGGGACCTTCTGGTAATAAAAACCAAGTTCTTGGACCTTTTGGTAACTCGTACCAAAAAGTCCAGGGGCTTGGGCGCAAATAACCCACTAAAATCCGCACATGTTCAAATAAAATGCTCACAGGGGTAGAAATGCAAATACCAGAAAGTATATATTCATTCAATAACCATCCAGAACTACGGGATAAGAGATGTAAATAACCCAACTAAACACGTGACGAAGCACGTGGACTCACATACACAGGGGTATCAATGTAAATAAAGACAAGCACAAGGTCCAAGGTGCAATTTACCCTACGTAAATAAAACGATTAAAATATTTACAGGACTAGGATTAAAAATATAAACTACGAGGGGGTCCTAAGTAAAGTACCCCTTTATTAATGTCGAGGGGCGGATGCGCGCCACGTGGCTGGATGGACGGTTGGTAACGAGTGGCGCTCCAACGCTGAAGCCCTCGCAGTGAACGGACGGTCCAGGCGCTGCCACGTTGCAGATCGGACGGTGGCTGGGAGAAGTGGCTGAGCTGCGCTGGATCGACGGTGGAGATCGAACCTCAAATAGATCTGACGGTGACTGCTCCTCCGAGAATGAATGGATGAGATGAAAACTGGAGGTCGAGGCTGATCGGACGGTTGCTGAAGACCCTGGAAGAACTGCTCGCCGGCGACTTTCACCGGCCCTCTGTGCGCGCGGGGGTCCTCGTCTGATACCTCTGAGGGGCTGGGGAGCTTCGCCGTGAAGTCCCGCACCCGATGCTCCACTCCGATGAAGGCCGAAGCTCAGAAGAGCTCCGGCGACGTGAACCACCTGGAGCTGCTGTGCCAAGAAGCTCCGACCTTCAGATGAGGTCGATAGACCCGGAAACCTGCACAGAAAGAAAGAGGGGTCGAGGGCAAACTGCCTCGACCCGTCAGAGCGGGCGAAAGGTGTTCGGTGCTGCGATGCGATGGCTCTCCGGCGAGCGGCGGAGGGAGGAGAGCTAATACCCTGCTCCGGGGCGAGCCAGGGGGAGCGAAGGGGCGGAGAGGGTGGATAGGAGTCAGGCGAAGGTGGTGGTGGTGTCGGATGGTCAGATGGGTAGACGGAAACGGCTGGCGGAGGCGGCGGAGCGAAAACTACTGAAATGCGAAAAATCGAAACTAAGCTAATCTAAGGGCCTAACTAAGCTACCTGATGGCTGCTGTCGACTGGGCTGAAGCTCGGCGAGCTTCTGGTCATTGCCTGCAAGGGGGCGTCGCTTCCCCGAGGCTGAGTGCGCACGCGGCGGCGCACGGCGGCGATTACCACCGGATCAGTGGATTCCGGGCGACTCGGGCCTCGCTTCCACTCCAAACACTCGCCTGTCACTCGGGTGGTCCGGAGGAGCTCCTTGGCGGCGAGCAGGGATCCAAAGATAGCGTGAATAGGTCGCCGGTGACGACACTAAATAGTGTGGAAGATCCGAGAAGAAGGAGGTCGGGCGAGTGGCACGGAGCTCGGGTCCTCCAAACCCACCCCGAGCGAGGGTCCAGGATGATCTGAGGTTAATCGGAGCCCGGGGTCTGGGTAAATGGCGGTCGGATCGAGCGTACGAAATTTCGAGAAATCGGGTCCAAACGCAGATCCGCGAAAAAGGAAGGTCCGCGGGGGAAGTTGACCGGGGTCAACAACCCCCGTGGACCAATCAGGAGTCGCCAATTATTGCATCTTTATTTGATTTTTTTGGGCCATAAGATGGCCGAATTTCCAAAAACTTAAAACATGAAAAATATTTATTTTATTTTTCTCTATTTTTTAGTGATTTTTAATTAATTTTTGGAAATAAAAATAAGGTATTTACATAATAGGTCTATACATAGGTATATGTACAATATATGATTTTAATTTTGGATTTTTAATTAGTTATTTTTTACACATTTTTATTCCTATTTTATATTTTATTTATTTATAGGATAAAATGAGGAATAAAAGGCTATTTTTATTTTATTTTTATTATTTATATACATGGGTGAAATAATTAGTTATTTACATTTATATACATGGTATATACACAATGTATTTTTGTATTTTTAATTTTGTTATTTTATTTGATTTTTGTTTTGTTTCTTGTTATTTTATGTATTTACAATATGTAACATGGAATATTTACAAAAAGTTTAGAAATAATTTTATTTATTTATAAAGTTAAATGGATAAGGAGGGTGGTTTATGTACATGGTGAAAGGTGTTTTTGAGTTTTTGTGTTTAAATTTTTTATTTTGTTTTTAAGAGTTTCTATATATACAAATATTTACAAGAATATTTTTGGTTGAGGGAAATATAATTTTATTTATTTACATAGATATACATAAGTGAGCCCCTATCTCTCTCTACTGTGGCTTTTATGCGGTCAGGCCCCATGCTGAGCCCTCCCTTGGGTTAGGTTGCTCAATATTTATTCTAAATATTTCCCTCTTTTTCTTTTTCATCTTTATTCTTTTATTTTTGCACAAAAACATGCTAATTACATATTTTTACAAGATGCATGCTTTTGTTAATTATTCCTATTTACACATATCTACATGCATTTGCATAGGTTTTTGTAGCTAAAATATAAGAATAAAGAGTGATGAATGGGTATTCATCAACTCCCTGAATGATTGATGATTTAACCTATAGTGAGAGAATATCATATCACAGTTTAGAAGAGTAAGAATGTTAGTGTTAAAATCTAAGATATATACAAACAAATTTAATTATAAAATTGGTATGTGGAACAATCAAGTAAAAATGGAACCTTGCAGAAATAGGTTATGGCCCTCTGCCTAATAAAAGTTTTGCAACCCTATCGTTCCGCCTCAAATACTCTGCACAAAGAACTAAAGAGGGTAATTCGCATACATAAGGTTGACAATGTCAAAATAATTGTGACTGGAATCATAGATATTCATAAAATAATTGTAAAGTTTAGACGGGATTTCTTAAAAGACGGAAGCGCTGCTACTAAAAAATTAAGTTTAATCCACAAGAATATATATTCAGCAACATCATTCATCACCATCACAAAGAAAAGAGTAGATGGTCCACAAAGGATTATATTTCACTTCCTGAACTCATACTTGGAGATAGAGAAAGATATCCGTTCTCTTATTTCTTTTTCCTACCAAAAAAATAAGAATATCTCAAGTTTAGATAGAAATAATATGATCAAGTAGATCTCTCACATGCATGCACATCAACTAATTAATTTGGTGTAAACTTGGTGGATCACCCTGCCATCGAACTTGCTCAAGAGATTTTCCCACAAAGTTACAAAAAAATAACAACTGCAGTACAACAAGAGAAACATCAATTAGGATTTGTTTGATATTTCCATAGCCTATCAAGTTACTACCAGCTTCTTTTCCAATCAACTCAACAATGAATCACCAACTGTGAGAACTTGATGTGATCAATCAGATGCTCTTGATCTGATCTAAACAGAAAGACAAACACAATAAATATATAGTCTTGGAAAATAGATTAAGCGGTAGATTAAGAATAAATACAAATTAATCGAGCAGAAATATCCACTATCAAACTGATAAATGATTTAACTCTACAATTATATACAAGCTAGAGATCCATCTTCAATTGTATTAGCATCATCAAACAAAAATAATACCAAATAAGCAAATATGAGCACATAGATTGTAGCTTAACTATTGTGTGGAGCTGAAACATGCTTTAAGATGAAAGAGTATAATTTATACATATCATAGCTACATGGTTGGAGATTATCTTGGGCATCATGGGAGAACTAAAACATGCTTTAAGGCGTGCATACAAATAGTAGATCATAGCCACATACACGAAGGCTATATTTGTAATTGTATTGTTTTGTGAATGGAAAACATGACTTAAGATGTAAAATATATTGTATACAGAGCATAGCTACATACCTTAAATGTGGTGAAAGACTATCATGTTCGATAATGCATACTGCCTTGTTCTTTCAAAACAGTAATAGAAATGGTAACATATTATGCATGCTTGTTGTGGAGACAACTTACAATAATAAAGAATATACTAATCTCCAAGTGCAACTTTGACATGGTGCGTCACCAAGTTGAACAATCAAGTTGACATTCCATTAATAGCCTGCATAACTCCATGCATAAGAAATCGCAATTCAGATACTAATCTCCAAGTGCAACTTTGACTTGGTGCATCTTCTCTTTTACTAGAGAAGAACTATAATCATCAATAACCAAACGACAAAGAAATAGATTGTAAGGTCCTAATCAAACTTGGATCCCTCATCCTACCAAATATACGAGCTTCAATATGTTCATCAGACACTTCAAGTTGATCAATAATTAATCATAGACGACAAGGGTACTAGTATAGTTTGGCAGAATTAAAATCCAGACATAAGCTTGCAATGATATTATTGTAAAACTGTAGGAGTCAGCTAATCAGATTCACACACACACACACACACAAGGCTCAGTCCTTGAAAGTAGAATGATTAGGTCTGAGAATGACAATCAAATCTTAGACTCCCATTCATCATAGAAAGAACATGGTAGGATGAACTCATGTAACCCCCTACTCTTCACTAGATAA